>JBBPJZ010000032.1:0-50705 GCA_038089015.1 Chalciporus aff. trinitensis
GGTCATCGGGACTCAGATTCGGGTACGGAGGAGGAGTGAGGTTACTTTGGTTAGCACTGACATGTATCTCGCATACTGCCTTGTATAGCTCTCATTTTCACGTTGCAGTTAGTCTCCTCTCAGACCAAAGAATCATGATGAGTTACACAGCCACGCGCTCCCTGATTAGTGACACAATTAAGTTACAGTCGAAGCTGTAATAACCCATATGGGGTATAACCCTAGTCTCGGATCCAGACGCCCGGAGCGGAGTTTGAAAAACAAACTGCAGAAACCGCTCTAGAACATCTGGTGCATTTCGTTTGGCAAGCCCCCTATCCATCACGCGTCACGGGGTGTCACACGTAGTTACCGAGCCGATGATGCTGTACCATAGTACCACTGCAATCTAATCACTGCTCACACTCTCGCACTACTAGCATGGCACCTTATTCACCTCAATCAGACCCTTTCTGGGCTGATCTTGTCACTCGAGATGATGGCGATGATGATTATGACACTGATCTCGAGGAACTTATCAATACCCAATTCCACCTCTTCTCTGCGAAAGCCCTGGCATCGGGAAAAGTGATCAAACCTCGTGTCCTATATGCCAACAATGCTCTCCTGTCCAAGAGCTCGAAATACTTTGTAGATGGTAAGTCGTTCGCCGATACGTTCCGGTTGGTTTATTCATCGCCAACCAGGTGACTATTGAGTTCCGACACCAATTGCTCTGACCACGAAATATCGATATCTTTGGTGACAACGGCATTTCCCAAGACGCTCGAATTGACGACTATGACTATGGGAGCCACAGTGACTTCGACGTTGATCAGGATTTCCTACCGATGGAGGCTGATTGTGAGAAGGATCCGGCTACGATCACGATGACATCTTTCGCCCCCAGGCTGCGAGTCAAACCAACAGTAATCCCCCCCGGCATGTCCATCTTCAGTCCGAAAGCAGCGAGATCGGACAAAGGGTCCGTTACGAAAGAGCAGGAAAATGAACCAATGCGCGGCAGCGAAATCGCCGTTGAAGAGGCGATACGACGTCAATTGGCCATCATTCTCTCCATCTCCGCTCCGTGGGAAGTCGACACATCCTCATCAAGGACACCGCTTTCTAGACGTGAGTTTTTCCTATGAATTTTATATTCGCTGGTCATTGAGTCTACTCCCGTAATGTGGTACACGCTTCTGAATTATCTCCACACTGGCAAGTTCAACTTCTCGCCACTTAGCTCAGCAAGGACCAAATCGCCGTCCAATCCATTCTCTCGAGTGCCTTAGACCAGCCGGGGTGCTCAGCCAAATCTATGTATCGTCTCACCTGTAAGGTTGGTGTTGAGGATCCGGGTTACTCTCGATGAGTAGTGCATCACAGGGGGCTTATGTGACCCCTCAAGTTGGACTGTCACGCGTATGACAATATCATAATTAGTAATAGTATGTCCTCAGTTTAGAGTCTGGACTCTAGTACTTAGTTTATACGATTGCCAAGGCTTTGGTGACAACACATTCATGTTTTTTTCCTGAAACGGGTGATGATGATCAGGAACTTCTTCCTCGTGTGCAATTATGCACGGGATTCGATATATCTGTCCAAGCTGTTTTATTAGCTTCCATCGATAGGATCTAGAGCGCCTGACCTCCCTACACGAGGCCTCCGCAAGCACACTACCAAGCCTCAATTCCACGGCTCTGCCTACAGAGACCATTCGAGTACCACCACGCTGCTACCTACAGACCCCTGATCAACACTAGGTTCACCATGTCGGATACAACTAAGCAAGAACGTATCGAGGAGTTCCTGAGGAAGTCCCTCCTTGGAGACGAGCTTATCAACACCCAATTCCATCTTTTCTCTTCGAAATCAGTTTCATTTGGTAGTGCCTTTAAACCCCGTGTGCTATGCGCCAACAACATCCTTCTTGCCAAGAGCTCAAAATACTTCTTGGACTGTGAGTCTTTCGTTGATTCGTCCCGGTTTGGTTTATTGACTGTCAGCTAGTATCGAGTTCGGATATAAATCCCTCTGACTCAGGGTCATTGATCGACATCACTGGCGACAACGATATTCCCCAACATGCTCGAATCGACGATTATGGCTATGGAAGTGACAGTGATCTTGACATCGACGAGGATTTCCGTCTTGTAGAGACTGCGCCTGAAAAGGGTCAATCTCGAGTCCAGCCTTCGAAACAGACCAGGGAAGACGACGAGTAAATCGCAGCTCCGTAATGTGTTGTATTATCGTCTGAATTGTTATACAGACTGTCCGATGACGGTTCTGAATCTGTCACCTCCGACATGTTCGTTTTGAGTCCGGAAGCTCCCGGACCGGATCCACTGGAAGCGCTCGAGGCCAAAAAGCAAGAAAATGGGTCAATCGCCAGTGGCGAGACTGCCGTAGAAGAAATGCATGATAAAACGGCACTAGTTAAACATGCTTCTCTCCATCTCCGGTCCTTGGGAAGTCGACACATTTTCGTCAAAGATACCGCTTTCCAGACGTGAGTTTTTCCTGGGCTCTCGTATTCGTTGGTCATTGAATCTGCTCCCGGAATCAGGTGGTACACTCTCCTGAACTATCTCTACACTGGCAGGTTCAACTTCTTGCCTCTTAGCTCAGCGGGGACCAGCTCGCAGCAGAACCCATCTTCGACGAATGCTTTAGACGGGCCTAAGTGCTCAGCCAAATCTATGTATCGTCTCGCTTCCAAGGTTGGTGTTGCGACGGGTCATAACAGTGTGCTAATGGGCCCCCTTAGGTTGGGGTTGATGATCTTCGAGACGAAGCTTTCGCATACATTCGGAGCAATCTTACGGAGCACAACATTCTTCAAGAGCTTTCATGTAGCCTTGTATCTAGGTAAGGAGCAATCAAGCGGCCAGTGATCTTGGTCCCGACGTTGTGGGGTACTGACGTGAACCATTACTTAGGCATCCTTCCCTACTGGAGATGGAGCTCGACGTGTTATACTCCAACATCGCATCGCCTCCCGTCGTCGCTGGTTTTCCCGCTCTTGCCCAACGCATTGCGAATGGAGAACTCCCACATGGGGCTGACGTCGTCATCGGCATTCACACGAGATTGTTGAAACAGCGTCCACTGTCAGCAAAAGAGCCATCTAAACCCCCTGAAAAATCGTCCCATTGCAGCTCATCGTCCGATGGACTAACACGGCTTGCCCCATCAGAAGCAAAACCCTCCGTGACCTCTTCTGCATTCTCGAAGTCATCTGCACCCAAGGTTCCCTCCACAACGATGGTCGGTTCCGTCTTGACAGAGCCAAAGTCATCTATACCCTCCGTGACCCCTTTTACATTCTCGAAGTCATCTACACCCAAGGTCCCCTCCACAGCGATGATCGGCTCCGTCCCGACAGAGTCCAAGCGATCTATACCCTCCGTGACCCCTTCTGCATTCTCGAAGTCGTCTACACCCAAGATGCCCTCCACAACGATGATCAATTCTGTCCTGACAGAGCCCAAGCCATCTTCATTTGGAGCTGTAAACTCTGCCCCCCCTAACGCACCATCTATACCCCTGTCTGCGTTCGCACCACCATCACCGTCCACCAAGTACAAGTGACAGAGGCAATGTAAAATATATCTTCATGATAGCCTCTTCTGTCTAATACTTGTGCCTCCATCGACACGTAAAATTGACCGTATCCGGGCAAGCAAGTTACCCGAACTACTCGAAGCCACATAGCTGTGAGTGGGAAGTTGGACGACGATAGGTTTTGGCAAGCATTCCTTAGTTCGAGAGTCAGACACTACACAATAACAACTCCTATCTTTGATACCCGCGTGAAGTGGTTAGAGGGGTTCGCGAATACCGGTTTGTGCCCTCTAGGATCTCGTATATGACATGGAGACAATCGAGCATCAATGTAGTCTGAAGATATCAAACACCGGCGCCCTGGATTCCGATCTTTCTAAAGGGGAAACTTGAAATGTGTAGTTTTCCGTCAGAAATATCAAAGGGAGAAGTCTGATCACAATCAAGCCTCGGAAGAGGGAGGCATGATAATCTTTGCCCCATAGAGGCGTAGTGGGTCACATTCGAAAGCTAAAGGAAATACGAGTCTGGGTTGGGCCAAGTAGAGCGCAGACGACGGGAGACTCTGCTCGGGGTTGGAACGCCGGATCGTAAGCGTGCCTTATTTTCCTGGAATAATCGATCGCTACACTTGCCTCGAATGTGACTTGGGTTGGGCCTGCCGGTATGGCGAGGAGCCGACCACTCTTACATCTTCAAGCAGGATATGCTTTACTTCGCAAGAATGGATCGGCTTCCATAAATTGTCAGACGGAAACCAGGAGATTGACCGTTTCTTCTCTTCGGACGCACCAAGTCTACCTGGAAATGGATAGCAACGCAGGTGAAAATAAAGCCGGATTCAAGACACGAGGGTTGAGTGCAGCAATACCACCTACCTGAGCCCATAGACTCACCACTTTTAGCTTTCCATTCTGCAGTAATTTCTACTGGTTGTTAACGAAAGCAGCTCATGCGTCACACATAATTGCATAGCTTAAACATACCCCGGAATCAGCTGGGCATGCACCAGGAAGGCCTCAATAGCAGAACGATGGATGGGATGGAGTTCACAGGGATCATGTGTCTGACGATACACTGGCAGGGTTTCGCTGCCAGATTTGTAGTCAGGGCGATTGTCTGATAGTCTCGTCATTGACTTCACGTACTTCTTCATTTCTTCAAACTTTGGATCAACTGGGCATCCTCAACGCGAACAGGTGATAAGTGGCTTCCACCGATAACGGATCTCTCCGAGAGACGCCATGGCTGGATGTGACGTGGAGTGGCACTGGCGCCGTAGCAGGGACGACAGGTTAGCTGGATCCCATGACCTTCAAGTTGAAAGTTGCACCCCATTTGTAGCGTCCATACAAGATCAGAACGGTGACTGTCCTGTCCGGAATCACGAAGGTCTGGGTTAGGGAGACTACGTCCTTCAGATGCACTTTACACCCCGAGTCAATTCCAGTGGCAGATTAGGACAAACTTACAATGTGGCCATTTCGCCTCCTGGTCAATCTTCGGCTCCGAGTCGGAGAATTATGTCAAGTTAGGATTCTGCTGACGTTCGACATGCCATACTCATCATATTCCGAGTCGGTCCAGATTCCAGTGTAGCTAGGTGTCAAGTGGAATCGAAGCAGAACTCTTCCATTCTGTCAGGACGCTTCCAAGACCACCGTCATTATGCTAAATGTTCCTGCGACCCCAGGGTACTCGGAGATACTCGGTTAGTACGATGTCTACTCCACTCTCAAGGGTCCTCACATTATTCAATCCGTGGCACTGAGGGTTCAGGATTCAACCTAACGAGGATTGAACCAGTAGATGTTGGCAAGTCTGTACCTTTGAATGCATCATTCGTCTCTGTGTATCTTGCACGTTGACTCCAGGCTGTCAACTAAATGAGAGCTCGCCGTCTTGTACGAGTGGATTGTGACCCGAGTACTCACCCTTATAAAAACCAGGGAGCTTGTGCATGACTGGCGGCATCATGCAGGGTACTCAGGCTTCACCGCCAGCATCACTTCAACTCATATACCCAAGCATATGTCGCACTAACCCAATCAGGTTGACCCACCGACATGTGTGGAGATTTTGTTGTGACCGCGTGGGAACCTTCACTCGAAGTTGGGATTCCAGTGACTTCCGAGTCAAGTTGGACACTCGGAACCTGCCAATAATATCACCTACATCGTCGACAACACATTACTGCAGCATGAATTCGGCAGCTTTCGGTCAGGAGAGCTGGGAGCTTTCCCAAAGGCAGGATGTCCGACTCAGTGTCAGCTAGCATGGCGGCTCGAAAGTCGTGGCAAGCCGAAGCAGGATGAAGAGTCAAGACGAGGCGGAAGACAGGTTCGAAGGTGTAAAACTCAACACATCAGGTGGTCTACCACGCTTCTAGACTATCTCTAGTCTTGCATCGCAAGAATCTGAGCCACTATGAAAGGCGGTCAACTCAGCCAATCGGCCCGTGAGCCCGTTTTCGCAGTATGCCCCGTCTTCCTTTTTGAGAGCAGAAATCACATAGAGTAATACCTGCAAGATCTGGAAGTGTGTTCAGGCTCGATGGACTCAAAGGGCTCTGATTATAGCCCCAGCTTGGATTCCCTAGAACAGGTGAGTGGCAAATTGCAAGACCTTCTACGTTCTCCACCGCTGGCAGGCCGACATTGCAATAGTATCGTCCTACCGGGTACTGAATCCATGTGACTTCTGAGGAATGTCAAGAGCGAGTGCATGCAACAATAGCACTTCCGCTCTTCACCATATACAGGATCAAGACTATCTAGCGTATGTCGACCTTGAAATTTTCCTTACTTTCACGACTCTCTTTCGCCGTTTGTAAATCCAGGTTCTACAAATGTCGTTCGCTGTCCGGTGTTGGGACGAGGTTCGTAATTCCGTTCCGAATCCATCAAGAAAAAATAGCTGGTTTCCCTTCCTGGTGACGTCCCTGTGAAGGGAAATGAAGGGAATTGGATACCCAGTATCTGTGGGGCAGCTCATTATCGCGTTGGAAAACACATTCTCAGCCATTGTGATACCCTATTATTCGACCCTACGGTTTGGAGATAGGCAATCGAGTTGCACGCGTTCCACTTATATATCCTCCTTTCATTATGGCTTTCCCAGTCGCCGTACATTCGTCATTGGGTTTATTGGGTTGCATTTTAGTTGTGACCACCGTACATCGAATGATTATTTGTCCTAATTTTTTTAAGCCCATGTTGCGGTTGCATGGGTGACTTTAGCAGCGAATATGGATATGCCGTTGCAGGAACAAAGTTCGGCCTCGTGCCAACCTGTGCTATGGCTCCGATCTCTGGAATCTTTCAAGTAAACGAAACCTAAGTATGATGGCCAGTGCCTCCCCCGGATCTGTTCTTTATTTCCGTTCTCTGCACTCGCCATGCCGTCAAGGTATCACTTCCCCGGATCGCTCAAACTTGAACTATCCCATCCACCTAAAGGACGTCAACGAGGCTGTGTGCACGTCTGTTCCCAACATAGAATATGCGTGTCTACCTTTGCTTCGAGAACGCGCTAATCTCTTCATCCAGATGACTGATTCAACATATGAATAACCAATGTTGGTTTGGAAGTTCTCTCGTTCAGTTAGAATCTCTTGTAATCTACAGGTGCTTATCCCCCTTATTTCCCTCTCTATTTCTTCTTTCGGTTCCTGGGAAGCTTCGTTGAATCGTTGACGATATGTTCGATGACTTGATGGCATGATGCCGTACCGTGAGGTTTGGGGAATGATGGCAACTGTTCGTACAATGTTTAGATCAGGGGCCATTTTGTACGTGTATGTTTTATCTAG
Organism: Chalciporus aff. trinitensis; assembly: GCA_038089015.1. Taxonomy (NCBI): domain Eukaryota; kingdom Fungi; phylum Basidiomycota; class Agaricomycetes; order Boletales; family Boletaceae; genus Chalciporus; species Chalciporus aff. trinitensis. The sequence goes on from JBBPJZ010000032.1 coordinate 7,364, forward strand.
CCGGTCCACCCCTAAAAGAGATGTATCGCAGGGTCGCGTCAGTGCTCGACCCTCCGGCTATTACGGAGCACCGCTAAGAGTGATGGGCTCATGGTCCACGCCTGTGGTGTTACTTGAGTCGTGTGAGCCATTCCAGTGGTCCATTCATAAGAAAGGGGTGGGAGATGATCGAAAATGACATACGACCGCCAGTGATAGAAGCGATAAGCAGGCGTCGACGATATGGAGTGATACCATGTGTGACTTATGGACGGCGTCTAGCAGCCCAATGGACGGGAATGAAAAACGTGTCACTCGACGCAATATGGAAAGGTTGGCGTGGAGTGTGAGACGATGTGGGAGATGAGGTAGGTATGGTCCCGTTTTTCGTTGGTAGTCGTGTGGTGGCGCCATTGTCAGAGCTCGAGTCCGACTGATTAGCGGGCGCTGGGATCGGCTGCAAAAGCGTTCAGCCTGCTCAACTTAGAAGCGGGCTAGACCATTGGTAGATTTGGTGAGTCGTTCAATCATTCTTTGCACTTCTCATGCATTCGATGATCTCGATCTGAGGATGGTGATAGTGGTCTCGATGTGCACCTGATCGGCCCAGATCAAATCAGAGGAAAACAGATTTGCCCGGCAGAAGTGAGGGTCATGAGTACGATTAGCTGGCGTCTGATTCGTCCAATGGCATTGCTCGAACTGGAGAAGAACCCGAAGGAACAAGAAACGTGGTCGGTAATGTAATACTCACTCCACAGCGTGTCAAAACTTCTTGAATTGGGAGCTTCTTCATATTCTTCCAGTTTCTCTCGAGGATTTCTATCTCTGAATCATTTACCTTGTCCCCATGGCACATGAAGCAATATGGATAAAAGTCTGGATCGAAGGTGACACACGCACGCCACATCGTAAAAGATCATGAGGAGTTTGAGATGGAGATGAGAGAGAAACGAGGGTGTTACGCCTTCACCTCCACCTGACTGCAAAGAGATGCGTTGATCCAAGTTAAACGGCGACTTCGACGCCATGGGTGGCGGCCGCTCCTTGGAATTGGAATTGAAACGACCAATGTGAGTGAAATATTTTAGTTACCGTGTCGTCTTACGCCCTTGACGAGCCTTCCCGCATTCAGGAACGAGATCATATCCCAAATTGAAAGTTGACGCCCCGGGGATTGGGACGGGTCTCTGCTTTCCAGAAAGAGGGCCTTCGACTAACAAGGAGCGACGATATAGCCATCGCGTCATTGGGCCAGCCGGTTTTCGGACGCGGACGGGAGCTTGATGATATTCAGAGAGCCCCTGAGGACCCGTAATCTTGGCTTTGTGCTTTGAATAAGTGGAGGAATGGAAGACGCTGAGGTGAGTGTCACTGTCAGTCATGATACTGATACACGTGTGATGACATGATTCGAAAAAGCTGCGAAGAATGATACTCAGCTGCCTCGTTTATGGCTCCACACAAGCAAACCACCCGGTGGAAGACCCCTGTGGACCTGTGGTGGAAAACGTCGTGAGTGGCGAGTTCCTGTTGGAGATTGAACAGCTACATGAACACGAGGCGTTCCCAAGCATAGCGCCATCGTTTTGCATGCGTGCAACGTGCATGACGGAGTACCACTCCTCTGGGACGTTTGAGGTCAAGACTCGAGGCTGGCGTTAAGATTGCCAGCAGGCCTGTTGTCGCGTTGTTCTTCTTCTCTCCCCCTGGTAGGTCTGTGATGCCCATCAAGCCACTTCTGATGGGAGACGGACATGCTCCGCCGTTGAAGTGAAATCTCCTTCTGCGGCTCCTTCGCTCCAAGTGGTGCCACGTGATATCGTCCACCGAAACTCCTCCCCCACTAATGGTGAGGGTTAACGTGAGGGGCAGATGCCATAATGACAGTTGGACATAATCGTCGAAATCGAAGAACGAGATCGTCGTTGTCACACGTTGGCTGCGGCCTTTAGCGCTGATTATACAACCCGAAAAGGAGAGAGTGTGGGTGTGAAACACGAGGCAGACAAACGCCTTCTCTGGTTCATTGAGTCTGATACCTACTGTAGGCCGGTGTAAGGATAGGATTGACAGGCAGGTTCTCTGTTTCCGTTTGTGCTCTTTTAGTATAATGACCTTACTTGGCTTTTCTCTCAAGATCGCAGTTATATTTGGAAGGGGGATCGGACGGGTCATGTGTGTGGACATCATTGGTAAGCCTGTGCTTCTTTGGGGCTGTACTTGTCAGTGTTACGTGCCCTGAGAGTTGGTTGGGGGAGAATCAGGGAGTACCTTGGATACGGTGCATGAGTAGAGCGAACAGAATGACGACAGACAATAAAGCAGTGATGGTATGCCAAGGGGTTCGTATAACGATTAAATGAATGGTCTCGCTCACACAGCACGATCAGGTTCGGGGAAAGTCCCAAGGATTCCTGATGAGGGTGAACTCGCGCGGTCATTTCGCGTCTGTAGCTGAGACAAGAGGCTGCCTCGAGGCAAGAGGAGTAGTCCCGTGATCATAAGAATCCAGTATCCATAGTGAGAAGCGATGACGAACGCGCTGATTCTTTCCTAAATTAATCGCGAGAGACAGGAACGGGCCTCAGGGTTAAGGGTTTCATGGAGAATTCGACATTCAGTGGTCAAGGAATTTGGCATGCGAGACATGCAAGTGACGGCGGTGAGAAGATTGAAAGGGGTAAAGCTAAACAAGAATAGGTATATGCAGGGATTTTGTTGGGGATTGAGGTGGTTCTTTTACTCCGTTCTTTTTTACTCGAGTGGGAGAAGCGAAGCATGAGAGAGTAGGTATGATGCACGGTGATAGATTGTTCTCGGGTAGAAATGCACAAACGTAGGACGATGAAAGTAGAGTGGAGTAACGATTAGCAGCAGGCTCCATTCTGTACGAGGAAGAGACTGGGTGCGGTATATAGTCGGAATGATACACGTGTAGGGTGAACGAGGCCTTTTGCAAGGGAGTCTCGGTCATCGTTGTGCTGCCGTGATCATCCAGATGCGGAACATCGGCACGAGATTGGCGCATAGGTCTGATGGCAAGAAAATAATCATTAAGGCGGCCAGACAGCCGGGCTAGATTGGCGAGAAATGGACGTCCACCGGGGTCCAGCGAGTAGCTACATAGATAGCACGAGATGCAGACGTATCAGACTGAGTCAGAGTGAACCAGATGAAATAAACCTGCAGGGTTTCGACTTGCTGTGTGGGTATTTTTTTTATCTTGTTCGATTATTTTATCTCGTTATGTACTAGTTTATTTTATCTGGCTGCTGTACAGAACCAATCGTCGGGGTTTAATTCTGTCAAAATTTTGCAACGTGTGCTCGACTGGTTATCGAACATCTCTTTTCGGCACTAAGTGTTCCGGGTATCTCTTATACTCTCTCCTCCTGCGCAATCACATCCTCACGTCCCTCTGATCGCCCCGTCCTCTCGCTATCTTTCCCTGTTCATGCCATCCATTGTCAACCTCAAGTTTAAGGTAGATTTACCATACTCACAACTTCCCAAAGTCTGGCTCACACAGTTTCGCAGGGGAATAAATCCTTTGTCGCTTTCTCCAACTTAGGCGACTCCGAGTCGCTCACAAAGACATGGAAGGTAGCGTCGCTTCAATTGTTTCAATTTGATCGCCCCTTTTTACTCCATACAGGTCTGCACCAAGGTGGCCGGCTACCTCGAGCAGGGTCAGCGTCTCGAGAACCTCAGCTGGCGGCTATGGCACCTTCAAAATCTCATCGTCGACTCTGACAACGCGAAGTCGAAGAGAGAGTTCAGAAAACTCTCCAAGAACATGGGCGACAAATTAGACAAGGAGAAGGGCAGGTTCGTGCCTCCTGTTGACATTCACCCCTTACCCTGACTCATATCTCCCTTAGGAGCATTGAGGAACTCGAGGCACCCGACTTCAAACGCAACGCTTCAACTGACCTCATCCGCCAGCGTGCAGCCGAAAAGGAGCGCAACCGTGAGGCCAGCCAAAACACCAAACCCGGTATCATCAAGCGCATGCAGTTCACTTTCTCTGTCGAACAACCCACTCCTGCCACCCCCAACGTTGCCGTTTCCAAGCCAGACCTCAAACCGTCTGCAGAATTCAAAGAAAACGCAATACGACGCGGCCGACAGGCTACCCGTGCCCAAGTCGCCGGCGACGAGGGCAACCGTACGGACTCGGATGCTTCTGCCGCCTCACGCAAACGCAAGAGCCCAGGCTCTTCTGATGACCACCAACCACTTCGTTTTCCGTCCCTTTTTTCCAACGATTTCGGTCCTTCTGCTCTGCTTTCTGCTCAACCCACTCTCGCTAATTCCCTCAACTACGGAGAGGATGTGACGAACACATCCTCTCGCGGCTTTAGTATCCTTCGTCCCACCATTGAACTTCCCCTCGACGAACTCCTCAGCAACGTCGATCCTATGGAGGATCATATGGCTGCGCTTTATCAAGGCCAGCACGATGCCACGTCCACGTCAGACAACGACGTCTTGATGCAGGAGACTTCCCAATCTGGAACTTCTCGATCAGAATCCCAGTCCTCCCGCAGCGAGATTGACACAGCTGCCACCACACCACCCCTTTCTCAAACCGTCAAGGAAGTTCTTCCCCAACCCATCGTCCCGACTAAGCTCGGCCCCAGCGCGGGAACTCGCGCCAATGGCCCAAACTCTCGTCCCAGCCTTACCGTGAAAACTCAGGGCGCTCCCACAACCCGTTCATCTGGTCCTGGTGCCACCGCCACCAGCGTTAATCCGGCTGTCTTACGTGGGAATGGGAATTCCGCTCCCGGCGGAGTCAAGGCCGAGTGCTCAAACTGTGGTGCCACGCACACGCCACTCTGGCGTCGCGGCCTTAATGACGAGTTGAACTGCAATGCTTGTGGCTTGTACTGTAAGCTGGTACGTCTGTCTTTTGCGATTAAGTTCGACTACGAGAACTTAGTCTTCCCCAGCACAAGCGCCCACGGCCCAAGAGTATGCGTGCCAATCATGGCGAAGGGCGCACCCAGACTGCCCCTCGTCCAGAAGTGGTTGACGTCATCGGTGGGTCCCCTCGGTACATGCGACACACCACTCAGCTCAGTGGAGCAGTCGGCACGGCTCAATGCTACAACTGCCACACCACTGCAACGCCGCTCTGGAGGAAAGACGACGAGGGTAAGACTGTCTGCAATGCGTAAGTTCCTTTTCCGTGTCTCTCCTGCGCGAATGACTCATCTGGTCCCGCGCATCTATCGTTAGATGCGGCCTGTAGTGAGTACGATACAGTTCCATCTGCCACCTCTCGCTTAACTCTTGTCCTCTCATAGCTATAAATTGCATGGCTCAGCGCGGCCGATTTCCATGAAGTCGGACGTTATTCGGAAACGTTCGCGCCATGATGCTCGGCGTAACGGACCGGATTCGTCCGAAACACCATCTGCCAGCCCTGGTGCTAGTCGTCGGGCTTCCCCAACCGCTGAACGCTCCCCAACCCTTGCCCCGGATTCCACCACTCAGCCCACGTATGAGTTCACCGAGGAGCCGGCTCCGCAAAGTACTCCGTCGGAGCTCATGGGAGCCCTCGGGAACACGCAGACTACCTATCAGAACCAGAACAACTTCGCGAACATTTTCAATCCCTACCCCGGGCCGTACCATCCTGACTACCTGAATCAGTTCTTCCAAACCCCGCCTGATGCACTGCCCTTTTCAAATGTGGAGACGCTTGAGACGGAGACGACGGCTAATAAGAACAACGATCAAAGGACGAGTAAGCGAAGACGGATGAGCACTGACTCCGCCTCCGAGCCGCCCTCTTCGGCGGTTTCATTCTCATCTTACGCGGACTCGTACTCCGGTCAATCTTCCACCGCTTCGCACTCTCGTCGGTCCTCGATGGACTTCCCCTTCTTCTCTTCCTACAGCGTCTTCCGTGGTTCTGGAAACACGTTCTGGCACCCTCCCATGCTTCCCGCTGAGCGCTCTCCTCAACTCATCCACCCTCCCATGCTTCCTGCTGAAGACTCTCCCATGGATTTCCTCCACCCGCCTATGCTCCCTCAAGATGAAGATAGTTTCTTCGCTACCTACCTTCATCCCCCCATGTTACTCCATCCTGAGGACTCTAACACGCATCAGCAGCAGCAGCAACAACAAAACCAACAGGGCTACACCGCTCCGTCGCAGGGCGAGTTTTACGATTCGAACATGCAAACATTTTAACGGACCTGGCATACCCTGTTTGCGCTCATCCGCTTCCCCTGTTCACCACCATTTCCTTCGTCTTCCTTTCCGTCTCTCTCGATGGGTTTTCCACAGCAACGTTTACTACCATTCTTTTCCCCCTTACATAGATTCTTCAGAGAGAAGTTTTCCTAACCATCCCTAGCTGTATTATGTTGCACACCACGTCTCTCACGTCACGAAAAAACGTCTTTCCTCCTCTGTTACCTTCTCTCATCATCCCCTCCATCTCGTCTGTTCCCTTCCACCCTCTCACCTGCCATATATATTTTTGGTTGCATAGCTACGTCTCGAGACGGGTGGTGTTTTCTATGTACGATGGCACGCACGTCTCTGTGTTTGTGTTACCTCGCGAAGGGCTTCGCGTTTCAAGCCCCCCAATAGTATTTATTTCCTCCATTTTCGTTTCTTACGAACTCCGTCGTCTTTTTTTCAATATTCGGGCTTGTCGGTGCGATATTTGGGTTGGTGATGTCGAGTGTCGAAACTCGGTTGGACCTCGTTCATGTTATACATATCCCTTTGCGTTGTTTCGGTGTTCGGTGGTAGGCTTTGTCGGACGATTGTCGGACTTGGTTGTAGCAAGCGTGACAGGTGTTTCCTTGCATGACTCCGTGGTATCATTTAGAATTCTCGTCGAGCATACGTCTGCATACATACATATCCCTTTTCTCATTTCACGGACTCTGCTTTGGTCGTGATTGCATCGCATTGTGGGCTCGTTCGTGGATGTATCGGTAACTTGAATGATATACGTAATTATGTGGGTGTACTATCCTACTTATGGACGTAGTAGATATTTGAGCCTCGTCTGTTCGTTTTCTGTGGGCGTGTGGGAGTCGGACAACCTTCTTTCCCTTCGAATTTTCGCGATGGTCACGGTGGGTCCTGCAACGCCCGACATCGTGTCTGTTCCGCCATGCACGGAAGTTTTGATTCAGGGTCCACTAACCAACTTGAAGGATCTGGCCATATATGTCGATATGCAGGCAATGATGCTGTCGATTGAACGCGATAGGTAATCATCAAGTATTATGATGGCGATGCGATGGCTCACGATGGGCATTATTTTTTTGACCGTTTCCGAGTTCCGAAGGGCGTAAGCTGTCGTTACCGTGGGTGAATGTGGGTGTTCGAGCGCTCGACAGCTGCTCATGCATACATGTGAAGAAGTAAACAATGGTGGACAAGGGAACTGTCGGGATTGGAGGGAGTCTTCCGTTCCCCTTCTGACTTTTCATCATGCAGCTTCGGGGTCCATGCGATTGACGGCTGATGTGGCGTTAGCTATATAAGATTGGTTCGAGTTCGAGGGTGGACTGTGTAAGTATCAGTTCCAACGGAATTGAAGAGTTGCGTGGGGGACGTTCCGCCGAGTCCTCGATTTCCCGAGTTGTTCCGTCTGTGCCCAACCATATGGGGGACATGCTAGTGATGGAATTGATGGACGTGATAGGTTTGATGGAGATGAAGGTGGGGCAAGGCACTGGCGGCCGAGAAGATCAGTTGTATGCATGAAGTGCTGTCGGATGTGTGTCCAACTCCAAGTGCCGGGCACCTGCAAACAAGTGTCTTCGGCAGAAACTTGGGTCGAGACATATCTTTTTGCAGGCACTATATATGGGGTTTTCCCCAATGGAGGCAAAACATGGAATGATGGAAGTGGCTGTTGCTGTTCAAGGAGGATTCGTATTGATGATGGAAATTCTCTTGAGCAATGGCTACTTCTTGATTCTCTGAGCGTAGTGACGCCACTATGCCCCTACATTTGATCGTCGTTCCTGGGCCGTATCCTGCGGAGAGCCCTCGCTTGCCAGTCTATCTCAGTATGTGGTTGGCAGTGACATCGGATCCCTTGTCAGGACTTGAAACTGGAATGGCGTTGGTACGGTCATCGGGAGTAGTGGAGGACTCGGAACCAAAAGGCTGAGATAAGATAGGGTCCAGTTGGGCGTGATCGACGCCGGTCCGGACCAATCGATGACCAGGCGTCAGGATCTAAGGACACGTCATGGGGACCTGTGGCGCGGTACTTGGACCGTGACAAAGATACCGAGCGCTTGTAAGCGTTCAACCTAGGCAATGCAGGGCACGTTCGGGGCTAGATTTCACGTGCCAAAAAGCTGTATGCACCATCTGATTGGAATGCTTCTTTGTGTAACCTGACTACTTGCTTGCAGTAGGGCTAAGAAGGTAAGGCGAGGCACGACGCCACTGCGAGTGCATGAGGAAGGGTCGAATCTATATATGACTATATTTCTCTTCAGGGCCTAGGCGTATACGGCTGTAGTCATTGCTGTGCTTCGCATGAGGAACTTGAAGGGGAGAGGAAACGCTCACGTTTTGGTCGGATGTCGACAGTGCGTTCATCGTATGTATTTGCACAATGTCACGGTGCTCGTGCCCCTTTTCGACGGACATTCCTGGGCCTTGGAGGCTTGGCCATATGGTCGGTTCGTACCTTGATTTTGAGTTGCAATGATGTGAGGCTCGAAAAAGGGCACCTATCGAGAGCATTCCAAATCAGATTAGCGAGAGAGGAATGATGACGAACGTTGTCAATGGATCTGTTGTGTCGATGGTGGCGCTGCCAGGAGGGTTACTTAGGACATAGTAAGGTTCGTAAACAAGGAGCCCTGGGAACTTCAATATTAGCTGCATCCCGCGCTCACATCGGGAGTGTCATGGAGTGCACCTGAGACTGTCAATCATGATGTTTCACCTAAGTTCGTGGGCAAGAATGTGATGGAGAACGGAGAACATGCCTCGAAGTGTCAGTGGTGCATCCCGCGCTATCAACTAGCACCGTCCGTAAACCGAGGGATTTGACAGAAATGAACGTAACCCGTCCAAATCTGTCCGTAGTCGCTCGAGGGGGAAATTGCCAAAGCACCAGCTGCCTGTATGCTACTGAATTGCCACTAAGTAGTGGGAACATGATGGTAGGGGTGGAGAGCCTGTTTGCGCTGCCGGTGCCCCGTGTAGGCTGATGCGCTTCCTTATCCGCTGGCGTCTAGTCGATTTGACTTGCTAGTTAGTTCACCGGCATATTCGTTGGATCAACTTGTTACTCAATATTAATCCCCCCCTCGGTCAAGACGAGTCAGTTCTAGTATATCTTGGCTGCCACCTTCAAGTTCGTTACTGTTGCCCAGCACTGTACGAGACAGGGCGACGAGATGTATGTGTCAGTAATGGATGGGGTGAAGTAGTTTGCTACTTTCGCTCACCTCATTTACAGGCATACTGCTTTCCTGCAACCAGCAATTAGATCGTGTATAAACTCCGTTTTGATCCTACGCGTCTTTTATTCCAACTGATGCACTCAGCCCCAACCAGCACGATGTCCGCAAGCGTACGCTCATTCAAATCGGCCAAACTTCCACCCAGTGTTCCAGAAATGATCCGAGCTACAGCACGATGAAGAGAGTTGATGATGGGAGTTGGTGAGTGATGCGCAAACCAGTGATGTTCATGCAGTCTAATAGTAAGGTCTTGAGATTGTAGTCCCTGCAAGGAATAGACAAGGTTGACGAACTTGTTGCAGGGCTTTTTGAGAATTTATAAACAAACGAGACGATCCTTATGCCATCGTCACTTTGACTTCATCCGTCAACCCGTCCTATGCCGCCTACTTTCAAGTCGCAGCAACCGTTTTAGCTGCGTACGATCAGGGAATTCTTCATGTTAGTTCCTTTCTGCTTTGAGTCTGGACGATGATACAGGTAGTATATTCAAACGATTCCAACTGCTATCGATTTCTATGCAACACAATATTGGTGAAGGAGGAAGATTTGGTACGACTTCTGCTTTACCCGAACACTCTGACGATCCGGGAAACACGCTCTCGCTACCCTCCTTCTCGTACATACAGACTCACCCCTCTCTACAGATGTTCACCTCGTGTTGGATTGTCTCTCCGCTACAACCCCCCTCTTATATACCTCCTCCTTGTAGTTTGTCTGCAAGAGATCTCCCTTTCCATCGAGCTTCTTCCTTCTCCCGCCATGTCTCCGAGTCCAAGCCCCATTACTGTGCGACACACGCTTCCTACTCCTAATTTCAATCCCGGCTTGTAACGTTCCGTCGGTTCTCTTTATGCTGCTTTGGTAGGTTCCAAAGATCTCCAGGCCCGCTGTCATCAAATCCCTGAGTATTATATGCTGATAATTCATATCCTCCCAGAATTACGAGTATCGCTCTAGTAATCGTCGCCAACTATTTGTCCGCTATCTCTATTTCACCCATCAAAGCCGTGAGAAGCACTCTTTACTCCCATCGCCGGTCTTCAAACATGAGTTCCCTTCCAGTTAGCCCTTCACGGGCTAATCAATTTGTGGTCAATTAGTCTTTCCAATTGCAATTTCCAAGTTAAACAATCATGCCAGCGAGACGAGTCAAGAGTTGATATTACGACTTTAATCACTGCCAGTGTATTCTCCCGGAACGTACAATCTCCCTGGGAGATTGAAATGCACAAGAATAGTTCTGCCCGCGTCATGTGCGATCGCCTGCGTGGTACGGCCTTTAACAAATAAGCTTCCCGACTCATTTATAATACTGCGGGATTCAACAGCTACAGTGGATTTACTTCACGCTCAGCAGCGTCTGTGGGGTCATCAATTCATTGTGGGTGCTCTGATTTAATCCTCCAGAAGCTGCCAGTGTACTGTCACTTCGAAGTACGTACCTTCTCCCATTCGCTCCACAACAGTTTTTACTAGGATTCCTGTCGTCAGTATCAAAGAAATGTGTGTAAATGCATGCTAACCCAAGGCAACCACTTACAGTAATAGACGACTACGTCCAGCTAAATTCACGAAGTACAGGGCTTTCTATGCCATCGCCATGGTGTTCGATTTCCCGTTCCAAGTGATATGCGCGTTTTATCTGATAAAGCATAGGCGAATGCCCATGGCTACATTGTGAGCAGCGCTTACCACCCGCCAGGGTGATATTCATCACAAATTTCTAGACTTGCACAGTTATTAGACGTCTAAGTAGATATGACATTGCGCAGCTAGCACGATATACCCCTTTATTTCATTGAACCCACTGGTAAGATCTGTGCCATTCGTGAAATACTCTGCTTACCTGAACCTATATACAGCGATTATTATCGTGAACTCAGGGTTGTTGCAGTCAGCTTCGAACACAGTTGAGGTGACAGGGTAAGCGATCTTCGACGACTCCATCCCGCCCAACTTACGTCCTTCGCTCCTCGCGGACCAACTCAGGGTAACGATTGGATTCACTTTTGTGTGTATACTAAACCAAAACACCGTTCTGAGTCAATATCGTCATGAAGCTCCTGAAAAGCTCCTCAACAAAACGTTCCATCCTCGGCTTGTTCGACCACTCTACGCAGGCGTCAAGCTAATCGTTCCCGTTCATTCACGTTGATGTACAGTACCATTCAAACCTCAAGGACCTCCCTATTGTCCTCTCGGCCTGAGACCCGAATATAGGGGACGTTTGGGACTCCTTTGACGGACACGGATCAAGGACGACGACAGCAATCCAGTAGCTCTCAGAACTACAACTGTGTCCCAAGAAGAGAACGGATTAAGTCCGTTATTCTCGCGAAATAGACACTCTGATGAGAGTGAGGTTGTACACAGGTTGGGAACGTGGACTTTGATCGCATTACCCGACCGGTAACCCACAGCTACTTACGACTCGAGGTCATCCATCCCACCATGCGAAGTTCCAGATGGATGATCTGTCCTCTACTTACCTTTGGGTTTACATACCCTCAGGATCGGGGCAAACTGTTCGCTCTCATCATCAGAATCGACAGTTACACAGGATTACCAAGCTGAGCGGGATGCATGCACACGGACTACGTGTTCCAAGGGAGCACATCCGTGCACTTCTAAGTGGCGAGGCAAGCTGAGATGCCATTAACAACACTGACATTCTATTGAAATGTAGCGGCGGAGCGTTTACTATCGGGTATCGTCCAGGAGGTACACCGTTTTGTTATTCATTGAAGCAGGCCAGGACATCGATACCAAATTATCCGACGTACAGACGTCGCCTTTCCTGGATAAACCAGGGTTTTGTGGTGACCGGAGCAAGGATTCATGGGTTCAGCCTGTAGGGTACACACCGGTTGTACAAAGGTGGGGATAGATTATGCAGCCACAACTTGTGCAAGCTACTGTCCCACCTTCATAGGAGCCAGACAAGTCGAAAATCGACTGATTTAGTCATGAACGTGCATTTCGATTTCTCTACATGATAATGTCAGATGTAGATTTCGATATTACATCTCTTTATATATGTTACCTGTATCGTTATAAGCCGTCGCGCCTTGTTATATAGATAGAAATCTATGATACAGACCTCTACCCTGTCCAAATCACAGGGTGCAAGCCCTTACGAATCCAACAGAGGATCTGACTCTGATTCGGATTCTCCGGGACGTTGCTCGGTGTCTTGCGTACTCGAAACACGGTGGGCCAGGCGAATGAACGCCAACACCAATAACACACTCATGGCACACACCACCGATAACCACAATATCGCACTCGGAAAGAATGCGACAGTATTCACGAACACTGCTCCATAAAGAGCAGGACCAAGGATGCGACCACTAGACACCACAGCATCAATATTTTGCTGACATATCAGAGCAAGTAACGAGAGAACTCACCCTAAAACATACACAACACCCAAGGCGCCGAATAATCTTCCAGTGTCATCACTGGCGTGGAGGATAGCAGCTACACTCTGTATGGTGGGCAAGAATCCTTGGCCAAACGTGGTTATGACGTAGGAAACGGTGAATACAAATCCAGTGGGAGAAATTCCCATTAGACCGTAGCCGGCGGCTACAAAGACGGCGGATAGTCTTAGCAACGTAAGGTCGACTGCTGCGTTGTATATGTTGGCTTGAGGGCCTTGAGTACTGTCTGACGATCGCTTCCATACACTGATGATACCTTGTAGACAGTCCGTGAGGTCTCAACGCTGAATGAAAGAAGACGGGTAAACTCACTAGGGAAAATTACCGTGAGGAAGATTACGGTTGACAATCCCGATGCACTGATGAAGTAGCCGAGCTGTTCCAAAAGTTAGAGAGGGACTGGAAATGGCGACGCTGAATCCCATACATCAAGGGAGGACCAATGGTACGTATATAACCCATATTGATAGACACTATTCGCTGATCCCTAGAGGGTTGCTATAAGACACGAACACCATCATATAGTAGGGAGTGAACGTACCATAATCGCATTGATCAACCCTGCAGAAATAGCCAACCATGTCAAATTCCAGTCCTTCCGTTTTGAGTGCGGTGACCGCTTCGGCGCCAGCACGTTCAACGGGAATGAGTCCCAGAACGACTTGATGAGCATCATAACCTGCCGGCGGAAGGCACCGACATTAGCACCAGCGACCGACGACAGCTCATCGGCGTAACGGGTGCGTGCTTGAGCCATCGCAGCTTCGCTGAAGGACTCTGGTAGTATAAACCACACGATCATTGCGTAGGCAAGATGTGCGACACATGTGACGTAGAACGCAGATATGACGTTGCCAGTTTGATGATTGATGAGGCCCCCTATCGCAGGGCCTATAGTCGAGCCCGCGTAGAAGATGCCGACGAGCAGAGAGAAATTTCGAGCACTGCGAAATAAGCACGTGAACCATTCGTAGCACGTCAGATCAGGCTGGTCGCTTACAGATTGTGTGGTTCGGAGATGTCACGCATGTACGCTGTTTCCGAGGTGAATGTACTGGAAGGCACTGCATGCACCACGATGACGCTTGGACAGACTAACGTGAGATGTCGACTTACCTCCGAGGAGACCTTCAAATATGGGACAGATAACGAGAATCCAGTAGTTGACAGGAAGGAAGGCGGAAAAGTGAAAGACGAGAAGAAGCATTGAATCGGAAAAGAGGGGCCCAAAGATGTTAATCCCCATCGTGCGAGTTCGACCATAGCGATCGAGGAACTGGTAGACAATAGGCATAAGACGCGATAAAGCACAGTTGTTTACGTACTCCACCCCACCAGCCCGTCGTAAGGCACGATAGGATGCCACCAATGATTCCGAGGACTTCGACAACTATCAGGAGACTGACAGCAAAGATGACCGAACGTCGTACCTGCCAAAAGCTTCGCAACCTCAGCCTGTATGTTTGGATCGCTTGCACACCCCCCTGAAGGTTTGGGAAAGTGTCCCAATGCCACGGCGAAAGCGGAGCTACTATGAGCTTGCTCATTGTGCGGGAAATACAACTCGATTGGGATCACTGGTTCATCAAGAGCAAAGGTTGCATTCGATGAAGAACCTGGTAAGGGAAGAAAGCCCGAATCTTCCGAACGCCCGGGTGTGTAACTGTAACCTCGACAGACAAGTTCTGTATATATCTCGACACGTGGTCCAGCAGTGACAGCGCCTGCGATGGAAGAGAACGCTTTCATGCATAAGATCCTGCCATCCACGTCAAATAAGCATTGCTGATAGTACGCAAGGCTAGTAAGTAAATACCATGTCAAGCTTGGCCTCTTGAACCAAGGTTGTTTTCTGCCAGCCAGTTCTGAATCATCATTGACACGCTGCGAGCTTCGAAATTCACGAGGACTGGAAGGCTGATGCTGGCTAGAGTCCGTCCTGTCGTGTCCAGCGACCATGATGGACGGTCGAGATATGGAGACCTACCCACGCGGCGATCAGGTTTGCGAATTGGTGGGACAACCCCCAAGTGACACTAATAAGTGCAGGTGAGAAAATTTGACCTGACTTGTAGCCACGTTGTCAACGGCAAAGCACTGGTCAAGTAGCGCAGCTGCACTTCCCGGACAGACCCAACTTGGACTTGATTCAACGGCGACTCGAAGTGGTGTTCGTTGTTTCGTTATCCCAGGATCCAATCATCTATCTCCGCCTCTTTCTGTCACGGAAGTCATGACCGCCCTAGTCCCAACAGGCCCTCAAGTACACGCGCAAATTTTTCCTTAATATCCGCAGGCAGCCATAACGTGACCATAGACCTGGAGACCTCACCTGACCACACTGAGTTGGGGTACCTAGGTGGTACCCCGCCAACTCTCAGGAACATTACTTGCGTATCCTGATGCGATACCACTCACGCTTTCCACAGATTGGAAATCAAGCAAGTTGAAATCATCCGAATTCGCGGAACGTTCTTCGGTTCGGGTACTCCGTGGCACCTTAATACGCCCATTTTACTCCTCTCAAAATCTGAGTTTGTCTCAGTCATCCATATCGATAGCTCAGATGGCAGCAGTGGATGAGGTGAAAGTATTCGTTCCCGCCGTCGATGCATCCGAATCTGAAGGATCACTCCCGTTCCAACCTGCAACCAAATCGGCAATCATCGATTACGAACTCAATCGCCATGGCATGGGCCGTTATCAATGGTACGCCATGTAGTCGTATTGCTTCTACTCCGTTCTAGAGTCACAAAATCTGCTTGATGTTAGGTTGATTTGGGCAATCTGTGGTATCGGGTACTTCTTAGATGTACTTTGGGCGCAAGCATTTGGACTTTCGATGGCCAGCATGCAGCGCGAACTTGGATTTTCCGACAAGCAATTTGGCAACTATGCTTCTGCTTTCAGCGCTGGTATAACCGCGGGTGCATTCGTATGGGGAGTGCTAGTCGATGTCGTAGGTTTGTCGAACTTCTTGTTCCTTCGGGTGACGACTCAATACTCTTGAGCTAGGTCGTCGTGTGGCATTCCTGGGAACATCTTTGATCGCTGGCGTGTTCGGCATGTGTCTTGGCGGCCTGTCGACATACAACAGTTTGCTCGTGCTCGTAGCTTTCACCGGCTTTGGGATTGGGGGCAATATACCTATTGATACGACTAGTATGTATGCCTCGGTGATTGGTTATTTTCGTCAATGACCCCCGTGCGTATCCAGTCACGGCAGAATATCTTCCACAGGTATTACTTTCACGTTAGATCGAATCAGTATCTGACGGATTTCCGGCCAGAATCGGTTCTATCTCCTCTCCGCTCTCTCCATCTTTCAGCCGCTGGGAGTCGTGGGGTCCACTCTCATCGCTTTTGGCTTTATACCCAACTATTCCTGTGCAACGGACTTGGTATCCTGTCACTTGACGGGAGGAGTCGAACCCTGCTGCTCAAAGGCAGAGAACATGGGCTGGAGATACCTATTTTTTACGGTGGCCACAATCACGCTTGGCGTGTTTGTCCTCCGTTTCTTCATCTTCCCCTTCCACGAATCACCCCAGTTCCTTCTTTCGAAAGGAAACGACCAGGCAGCGGTCGACGTCGTGCGAAAAATTGCGGCGTTCAATAAGCGACCTTGCGATCTGACTGTCGAATCACTCTACGAGCGATGCAAGGAAACCCCAGTAGAGTCAAACAAGACTTTCTCCCAAAGATTTGTCAGTGAAATGTCTCGTCTCAAGCTGCTATTCGGCACCTGGAGGATGGCACGCCTCACGATCCTGGTATGGATTACCTGGATGTTCGACTACTGGGGTAAGTCGATTTTCTTCATTTTAGTGTCTGCTAAGAGCGCTATATTCGTAACAGGTTTTTCCATTGCTGGCACATTCCTACCTACAATCCTGCAACGCAAGAACAGTTCAATTCATGTCACCCTGGAACAAACGTTTATCGATTACTTGATCATCTACACACCAGGAATTGTCGCGGTCTGCCTTTGCGTGCTCATGGTTCGCGCACCTAGTTTTGGACGAAAGTGGACGATCGTGCTGTCTTCGTTGGGAATGGGCATCTCTCTTTTCTTGTACAGCATCGTGAACACGCAGGCGAGCCACATCGGGTTCAACATGCTGGAATACTTTTGCCAAAGCCTTTTTAATGCGGCAGTAAGTCTTTTCCGATCTTTTGTCCATCACTTTTTGCATCACGCTCTGTTACCGAAATCACTGATCCTCTGCTCTCTGATAGCTGTTCGGATGGACTCCAGAAGCATTCCCTGTTTCAGTTCGAGGCACAGCAACTGGTCTCGCCTCCTTCTTCGCCAATATACTGGGTATCTGTGGACCGCTTATCGCTGAACAGCTCTTCAGTGCTACCAACGGGAGTAACGCCGTACTATACTTGGCTGGAGGTGGTCTCTTTGTGTCGACGATTGCCATGATGTGCATTCCAACGAGGGATCTGGTTGCGCCGAGATAGAGCCCACTGGTTATACAAATAAGATTGTTGTAGATGAAAGAATGTTTGTACTGGTAGTACTCAACGCGGATGTGTCTGTGTGATTGGAAGTGGTCACGTGCTGATCACGTTTGTTTAAAGTTTACTGCGCTCCACATCGTCGAACCTTGTTTCTTCGTGTGCACCATCATCCCGATAAGATCAAAAATCGATCACGCGCATACATCCACCGGTGAGAGTGTGGAGATCATGTCGGTGATTGATACACGGTGCGTGAACGCGATTATGCTTTCCGTAGATATCGTTTGAAATCTGATGATAATTTTCAGGGTTGTGTCCCCTCAATTTCCGCTATCGCATCTTTGGGTGGTCCTACTCTCCCTCCGTCGGAGCCGTATTCAGGCATTCCGGATCTCAGCGTGTAGATGGCAGGGGACACATTCAGGTAAGTGCATCATGGCAAACGGTGGAAACAATTGTCACGCACGCTTGCTGGACTGACTTCAAAGTATATGGCGTCATGGTCCTCGAACGTTGGTGAGTCAAACTCCGCTGCATTCCTCTCCAGATGAGAGTTGGCGAGCCCGAGTTGTCACGCGGACTGCGACGACAGAAAAACCAGATCCGTTGCTCATCAGTTTATCATAACCCATCGCGGCAGTTGTCTGAGATCGTCCTTAATATTGCTAAGGGTATACTGGCGTATCGTATCATGACGAGGTAAGATTGTCGCCAAAGTCCTGCTTGGCACATCATATCAGAATGTTAGGGCGAACGCGAACGATCTTCTCGCTACCAGATGCGTTGTATGCGGGATGTTTTAGTCAGTCAGCCGGATTCAGAGGACCGCTTCCGATGTTTTGATGGTAGGTAAGCACGCCCCAATACGTAGGCCCAATCCGCACCTTCCATGACAGATATGCATCACTAGGCTTATTAAGTGTTCTCTGCGAGAGAACAATCCGATTCTCGATTATCGGCCGCATTTGGAAATAGATCGATAACATGATCATCAGACGTCTGACACAGGGTGGTTCTTATTATATGGAATGTGAACCCAGAGTGACTGTTGAATGCAAGCTATTCAGTCATTTGAGCGAGCAACGAGATGTGATTAGTGTTCTCATGAGCACATTCTTTGTAGAAAGAAAAGAGATCGCTGATGGGGTTAAGCAGTATGCAACACATGATGCTGGAGTGGTTCACATGACCTCGATATCATTGACCATTGTGAAAGGATTTGAATGCATAGGTTCAGTGGAATCTCAGGCGGGAATATGAAGTTAACGAGATGCGCACCCAACGGGGATAGCTGATCGCATGCTTGTTCACCTGAACGAGGCTTGCCGATCGATTCAAACTATGGCACAGGTCGGAAGGAAATAATCGCATTTCGGTATCCGCCGCCGAGTTCCCCGTTCTACCGGCGCATTTGAGCAAAAGATCGGAACAACGAAGCTTTGGACATACCGAATCAATAGATACAAAGCCATCTGTCTGACTAGGTCACTAAGCTATGATTCAGCGATGGGATTCTAAGAGACACGATCAGGTTGTAATCACTCCTAAGGTCCTAAGGGAACCTTGTTGGGAAACGTCCATCCGAACGCCAAACCGATGAATGCTTTGAGGGAGAGACCGCGCGAGCCTTGTTTGCAGGGAAGATGGAAAATATAATGGATTATGCTAACCAAATATTTTGTAGGTGAAAACAACCTCTGATATTAATGAAAGAGCGGAAAACGGAGGAGGATCAGCCAAGAAAGGGAGACTGAGACAAGAAAAATGATCTTGATCTATATCTTATCATCCTTTCCGATTTGTTGTGAAAGGGAGGTCCCGTGAACGATGGGCGTATTAGCAAGAAGACGAGCATGGTTTCACGAGCTATAATTATGTAGCTCTCCGCAATCGGGAGCAAAAGACCGTGTGGGCGAAACATCAAGGGCAAGGGAACCATGGTGCTCCAGTGGCACCTGCAACGACACACTCAATAAAGTACCGGTCGCTCTCACCATTCACGACGCGCCTTCAAGTTCCCAATGTCTTCAACGCAGTCCCCACCGAGCTTGCCCTCCGGTGTCACAAGAATTCCTTCGGAAGAGCTAGATCTCCGAGCTGAATCAGTGCTAGTGGAATGTGTCCAGACTTACCGTCCGGTTGTCTCCGAAAGGAACATATGGGCCTTCTGGGATGGTGGTTGGAACACTATGCGACCGTGGACTCGACGGAATGTCATTACGTGGATGCGCCGGTTCGAGTCTTCAGGTTGGACTGTAGGTGAAGTATCAACCGCCGTTATGTTGGTCTGAAACAAATGTATTATCCAGGTTCGAGTCTTAGATATGGTCCCTCAATCGCCTAACCACATCTCTTCGTTCATTGGGCTGGACCATTTCCCTGAGGCCTTCATAACCAATGCATCAAAAATGCCACAGGCAGTATCCGACCTTGTCAGGCTTTCCCTGTTATACGAATTCGGAGGCTTCTGGCTCGACGTTGGCTGCATGGTGTTTTGCGACTTGGATGATATATGGGAAGTTATCCAAGACCCCGAGACGCCATTCACCATGGGCGGTTACATAACCAATCTTCGCCCAAAGGAATACCATCTCCTCAACACCTCCGCCCTCTTTTCTCAGAAGCGCGATCCATTCATGAAGCGCTGGAGAGATACGTTCTCCACGCTTTGGCAAGGCAGAGTCAGCATCAAAGATATTCACGAAGATCGTCTCGTAAGGTGGTTGGGGATATATGGCGCAGAGCTGTTAGATGATTATAGAAAAGACGATGAAAGCCTGAAGAACTTCACCGATTATCTTGCGTCGCATCTCGTTTTCGAGCGACTGGTCTTGATCCAGGACCCATCTGACGGGTTCGATGGTCGTGCATACTGGGAAAACAGGGTCTTCAAGATCGACATGATGAGCGACCAGGCGTACCCGCAGCAGATGACGAAGTACGACGGTCAAAGACTATTTGATTTGTTCGCGAGTCAGCGGGAGGGCCTCGAGGCAAACGACCGAAATCAAGAGGCGGAGGCATTGGCAAATTATATGTGCGCAAACACGACGATAGTGAAGATATTTTCTGGCGTCGGGGTAGGACAGGTGTGGTTGCCAGCGCTTTGGAACAAGCCGGAAAATGCTGAGGCTGATGTGAAGGAAGGGAGTTTCATCGCGTGGTTGCGGTACGCTCAAGTTCATTTTAGACCCACTCGGAAAGTGGTACACGTCGTGACTGAGCCGATACCAAATGATTATGTGGTTCGAGTCGGGATATGTGAGAGGAAGGAGATCAAGTTGGTCCGAAGGAAATTGTTAGCTTGACACAGCCACATGCACGTACGGTACTTACTACTAGTACGATCAAGACTTTCTTGATTTTTTTTTCTCAAGCTTCTGATTCGAGTAGTGCCAGGCACCGACTAAGTAATCGACGCTCACGTATCCCATGATGGCCATAGGAGTTGCTGTACCGACGGGATGTGCTCGGGGCATCGGGAGCCTGCGGCATTTCGTTCTCCCATGCGTTCATCGGCGTGGAAGCGAGTCTTTCATGGAGTGGCGACGTCTCGTGGAGATGAGTATCTCAAAATCACCTGGATGATTTCAGAGCAAACGTGATTTTTCCAGGTGGAGTTCTTTGCAAGGTATAGAGGACCCAGCATGCTCCACAAAGCTAGAAACAACAACAAACGGATATCGAGAACGTTCATTTATCATTCATGCCAGTATTGACTGTACCACAGAAGATGAGCCGCATTACAAACTAGAAGTACTGGTCAATCTGCCAGTGCATCTCTATAGTCACGAAGCAGAATATCTATGGTGTCTTCGCCAGGAGAATCCGACGTGGATCTTTCCACGACTTGTCTACGCACGATATTGGACATCTCTTGCGAAAGCTGAATTCGCCTCTTGACATCAAAAACGGGGAGGGATGAGCGGTGAGCGATGACCCCGAATGGTTTGCAAGTGTCGTTGAGTTGAGCGTATAATTGACCCAAGTGTTTTAGTTCATGCCAGTGATCGTTGTCTGCCAGCGATCGACAAGCTGCCATGCGTGTCGTCATCCCAAAAACTGTCTGGGGATATTGAGCGACGGCAAGTCTCTCAGATTATGGAGAAATCCTTCACCCCATAAACCTCGCTGAATAGCTGGTCTCAATGCGGGTAGCCGAAGCAACTAGTTGGTCAACTAGTTGCTTGGCTAAGTTGCCCAACGAGTTTCCCAAATGAGCGGAATATGAAGCTCCACTTGAAATGTCAGAGCACGCTGTGATGTAAAGATTGAATATTTCGAGCGGAGCTCTGGGCTCCGCTCGTTTAGGAACTTGTTGGGCAACTTAGCCGAGCAACTAGTTGCTTCGGCTACTGACTTGTACTTGCTTTGAGACCGGCTACCTAAATTGACCATCTGGGAACAAATATCTTTAAGCAGCACGGGTAATACTAGACGATTAATACGTGTCCGGGCACTGTACTCGCTAAGGTTCGGCTGTTGCTCATGAGAAGCTGAGTCTCTGGGAAAATTCTTCGTCTCTTGGGCGATTGACTTCATCTTCCAGAGACGGTGTCTTTGGGGAAGGAACGCTAAACTCGGTATATGCTTCGTCAAACTTGAGACCCTTGTTAATAATATGGCATGGATTAACCCAAGTATATGAATGACATGGTAGTCTACTATCACCTTTTGGAGGAAGAAAAACTTGCGGCATCTCCAGAAAGTCTGATGACGGGTCGATTTCCAGTGGACCAAAACTGAAAGATGGCACCAGTCCTGGAAGCACTCCGCATGAATTCATACCGCGAACTGATAAACTTGTACAAGTGATAGAGGGATAGCCCACTCAGATGGACGATAGCCTGAGACCCAACGCCATCAGACTTCCATTTGAGCAAAATTCTACGATTGAATATTATGATCATGATCAAGATGGATGCGTATGTCAGGATGAGGGCAAGTGCCATGACAGTCTGAGGAAGATTCTCGATGTTGGAGGTACTTGAAGGAGTCTGTCTGCAAGCGGGGAGTTGTCTCATTGAAGACTTATCAGGTGCCTATGCTGTAAAGCTCAGTGTGTATGGTGGTGCTCTACAAATTTTTTTCGCGTGCACTGTCGGTATTCACGATAAGATCAACAATTGGTTACACACATACATCCACGCCTGGGACAGTGAATACAATATGATGCAGTCTTCTTAACTACCAATCTGGCTTTGTTCCTCTCTGTAGCAGTTCGAAGGCCTTTATCGATCTGAACTAATTGCTCAGAGTGCTTCGACCTTCAGAGGCAACGCGAGCGCCCCGGTCTCTGCGACACTGGGAAATTGTAGACCGGATGAACGCCATTCGATCTCACTATCAGACAACGAGAATCTGAAAGACCTCAGAAGAAGTAATATGGCAACCTCTGGAGTAACATCGGTCAATATGCCAAAGATATGCAGAACGGAAGGACACACTTAGCTCCAGCAAAGCGAACTGGAATCTGAACCAATCGCTTAACGGCCCATTCTAGAAGTATTAAAATAGATACGTACCCCCTGAAGTATGAGGTTAGTATAAAACAACAGATGGAAAGAAGCTCGTGCGTACAGGCATGCAGACCCACCCGCCCAAAAAGTCATTCTTCAGGAAAACGGGGATCAGCTATCTCTTGGCAACTGGAATATAATGGTTCATTCTTACATGTGTGAGTAAATTCCTGGCATACTTGAGTCTACCACCGTTTCAGGTAACGGAGATAGCCAGCGTTCGGGTTTGAATTCCAATGCGTCGTCACCCCAGATTTGAGCAGACAGATTGGGCATCAGGAGACTGATGAAAACGGTTGTTCCCGCCGGCACCAATACCTGAGAGATTTCCTGTCCGTCGCGTCCTATGATTGGATATTTCAACGGGAGTACCACATCCTTCATAGCACTGGTTAAAGATCAGTCTCTGCGCGTGTAAGGGCAAAGTACAAGTAGGAACCCTGACCGTCTCAAGAGAGCCGGTGCTGGTGCATACCTGTCTGTAATTGAGAACAGCCTTGTACGACGAGATCGATGTGACTTACACCCGCAGTACCTCTCGTATAAAAGCATCAGTGAAAGTCATGCTGGCCAATGCTTTGAATCCCAATTCTTCCGCGCCATTCTCTTCACGCGCAATACGGCCCTCTTCCCGGATACAATCCTGCATGTTGGGATGCTGTGCTAGGGCATGGAGCAACCGAGAAAATGCAGACGAAGTCGTGTCAACGGCTCCAAAGATCAGAGAGTTGATATGTCCAAGCAAGTGGGAGTCTGGCATGGATTTCTCTTCCATGTTATTACGCACTGTGTAAATCGCGTTAGGCACGACACGACAAGGCATTCGGTGAACGAACACAAAATAGTTATGAGATCCCTCCCAAGTCCGCGCATATCTGTGCTTTCATTGAGGAGCGCCGCTTTTCTTAACGAGAGAAGTTTCCTTGAGCTTTTGTCCATCACGCGAACAATCTCCATGAGCTCTTGTAAAGATCGTGAGGGAATCGCGTGGGCCAAGAAACGACGAAGAGGAAGAGGGAAAAAGGGTGCCAATACTCTCGCTACGGGGTTCTGAAATAGCTTCGGACTGGGAAAAGATCGAATCAGAAACGCAAAGGAAGAAAGTTTGAAAGCTGACAGTAAGTTCTTCACAGCGGACGCGTATTCATCGGGGGTCTCGTCTGTGAAATTGTCGAAACTGTATCCTATCAAACGAGTTAGAGCATGATCGCCAGATGAAGGATGCAACTATACCGAGCCCACCCTGTCCAACAAGCTCCAAGGAGGTTCGAGCCGTCCAGGGCAGTAAGTCAATTTCGTGATGACCGGCATTAACTACGGCGCGAAGTGCATTGCAAAGCTTTTAAAGATAGTCAAATAAGAGGTTGGATCCTGACAGGATGCTTACCTTCCGGGAAACGGAGTAAAATACAGGGACGAGTTCCTGTACGTGTGACTTGGCAAACAATGGGACCAATTCTTTACGGTGCCGACGACGAACCTCTCCTGAAAACATATCAATAGAATGGGAGTTACGAATGTTTTGTATCTTTCACACCTGTAGTACTCGGCAAACCCTCGCCGAAAAGGATTCCATTCGAGCTGGGTGTAGTTAGGCGACGCCAAACATATGCTCGCTAGGAGTAGCTCACGCTAGCACTTCGGGAGGTAATTGCCACAGAGATGCATCGCGATTTGTCGATATCGAATGCAAAGCCAAGGGATCCGACACGAAGAGTTCTTTCGCCTACATCATAGTGGGTTAGATCGTCTCTGAATTATACATAGAAAGGTTGCGTACACCAAAAACACCATTGAGCCTCACTACCACACCATATTCTCTGGTGATATCCTTCATAAAGTTTATCCCGTCAGTGGGATGCCAGATCTGTGAACGGTTGCCTGTTTATGAAGTAACTTGAAGCCGCTAGTATTCAGCGGGAAACGGGGAGAATCTACCTTGAAACAATCCATTGGATCTTGGACCGCGAATGTTGTCCAGAGGATGGGGTGCGGCGAGCCTCTTGACCATCCACCACGTAAAGGCACTAGCGCAAGCGGTAATTAGCAGTCCCGCAGGGGACATTGGCAAAGACTCCATGTGCAACGCTGAACAGATAAGCTTGGGAAGTGACGGAGACGCACGACTACCCACAGATCATCGATCAGGCCCGAGCTCCTTAAGTGAGAAAGCGTGGGACAGGAGGCAACCTTACTGGTAATGCAGAAGTAGGACTATCCATGTTTATACCACAGCCACCAGATGTCCGATAACTCTGAGATTAAGACGAAATTTCTTGTAGCCCTTGAATGACGACCCAAATCCAGAAAATCTCAAAACTACAACTCGTGGTATGCTGTCTTAAGACGAAGAAAAAAACTATCCAGTACACACAAAAGTATCTGTTCACAAGGGTGTGGGACATGCAACTCGCAGTACCTATGTTCCACAAACTCCGGGAAGCACAATCTCATCATCGAGGTTTGTCCGCGACAATGGATATTGACCCATCATAATTGCGTAGTTGACCCCCGTCTTCCATAGTCATACGGCTAACGAATGAAATACAGTGCCCGACGGACTCAGCTGCAGTCATCGGAGCAATACCGAAGTCGTCCATATCAGTCTGCGCTCCTCCAGGAGAAAGAGACACGAAGATCAGACCACGATCCTTGAATCTATCCAGGGTGCATGAGCGGTATTCGAACAATCCCGACAATTACTCACTCGAGATGAAAGTTCAGAGTCGCGGTGGCCAGTGCAGCCTTGCTAGCAGAGTAGCTTGCTAGCTGCACGGCCAACTCCTCATGCTTCGCTCGATCTGCACCGAGAGAAGATAGGTTGACAACTTTTTTCTCAGTTCCAGCGAGGAGTCCAGGAATGAGGGCATTCGTAAAGAAGACCGGCCCGAAGAGGTTCACGCGGAACGTTTCGTCCCACTCTGCAAGCGTTGATTTGGATGGTCCATCTGTGAAACTTCGACCAGTTCCCAGCATAACCGCTGCATTGTTGATGAGAATGTCGACGCGCCCACCGCTTAGACGCTCTATGGCTTCTGCAACTTCCTAAAGGAGTAGTCAACATGCGAGCTTTCGAAAAGCCATACTGGGTTTGCTTACGTCGAATCTCTCAGCCCGCCCCATATCGGCTTCGACAACTGCGACTGTCTTCCCATCCACGATCTCCAGGAGCTTAGTTGCCGTTTTCAATGAACGAACAACGGCGATGACGAATGTGTCTGGGGTGTCTCGGTATTGTCGAACAAATTCCAGCTACATAGAACTTTCAGATGGGAGAGAGGTCCTGGACAACTTGACCCACACCGAGGCCTCTGGAGGCGCCAGTGACCACGACAACACGTTGTGCTTTCGCAGCCATGGATCGAATAGTCAGATCTATTGAGAAGGAGCCGCTAGAGAAGATTGACGGAGATGAGACGATTGCAAATCAGCACATTTGCACGGGACACACCGAGACTCAATCAGCACCCCTGATGTGTCTAGGCGTAAGTCACAAGGAAGAAACGGCGATCTGTACCCTCGTGTCACCACTCATTTGATATAGACGGAGCACCGGCATGCGTGCACCCTTCTGTTTCATCGATTAACGCTTCCCGGACGATAATAAGGACAATCAAGATCATAGCTGTAGATGAAGACACCACCACGTCAACAGGCTGGAAATTTCCCTCGGGACAAGTACAGTAGTAAAACCTGTTCAGATGGCTTCCCACGTAAAGAATCCGAGAGTCAGACCGGTTTCAGGGGTTGGTTCGAGCCCGCTCCTCTGTCCATAGCTTCCGCCATGTTTCGGGCCCACCAAAAACATCAATTTTCTGACAGGCTGGGACTAGATCAACGTGAAGCTCTGGCCACAGCGGCTCCCATGGCCAGAGAGGAAGCGCACAGACACTCTGTTGTACATGGTCAGATATATCATAATCAGAGATGGAGCATCGAAAGTAGGTACTTACATCGAATGGGCAGACTTGCTCGCAACGAATATCAGTAGGCCAATCCAAATACTTGACAAGGCTTGACATCCGTTCGAGCCACGAGGTAAAGAAGTTGCCTATGGATGGCAAGTCTGAATATGAGAGGTCGTGACTCTGCGCGAAAATGGTCCCAAACTCGCGACAGATCCTTCTCTGGACGCCCTCTATACTTTTCTTCAGTAGCTTTTCTTGGTCCGTCATTGAGTCCAGACCCAAGCCTCTCGTATACTGAGACCCACAGCGATCGAGTCCAGATTCATGTGGGTGTGCAGGGGAAGGTGAAAAGACAAGGTGTTGGCCGGTGGAGTTCCCATGAGTGGAATCCATGTATGGCATCAACGGTGAATAGGCGAGGAGTTGTATCTCATCCAGGGAGCGTACGACGTTGTTGGAAGATGGAGATGATACGAGAGTAGACAAGACGTGCGTAAGATGCGCGATGCGGTGGGCCCAATACTCTACCATGAGGCGAGCAAGCGAGATCCAATCGACGCCGGAGCCTACTTCAAAACCACGCCGAACGACGGCCTCCACCTCTGATCGAACAGACAAAGCATCCTCTTTGGATACGCTGGGCCAAATACGATGCTGGGCCATTCTTTGTCCCGATCGTGATTCGGTGAGACTTCGAAGTTGAGGGTTGTAGTATGTAACCATTCCAGCGGGGTGTAAGGTAAGGAAAGGCAATTGCATCAGATTGTATGCTGTGTAGGCCCTCGCCCACTCGTGAAAAGAAGATATCGAGAAGAATGGGAACGGTAACACGACAGGGGCATCTGGGGTGCCAGGGTCCAGGTACATGGAGGAGCGGAGATCCGAGTGATGAGGTGGGGTAACATTCAAGTAGCTAATGAGCTCAACCGCAGTTGAATTGAAATCGCACCATATCAATTCGCTGAGTGAACAACATTCAGTAAAGGACGACAGCTATGCTTGGGAGACTTACAAGCCGGTGTTCATTCGGATGAACCCGTCGATGTTTATGTTATTTGCCCACTGACAAAGCATTTTTGCTCGTTCAAATTCTTCCACCAAACCCCCCCAAGCAGGCCTATCGTTACCTGTGTCTTTCTGCCCGGCGCCATAGATGAATGTCGCAAGGTTGTCCATGAAGCCAACGTCCAACTTGGTGGGGTAGGCTGATAAGCCATCGAACACGAGCGCCCGCACCGGGCGGGTAGCTCGGTAGGTGAGCATGTACGTCGGGTGACCGCCAGGAGCCGTCTGGGGAAGGCTAAAGCCAAGTTCGGGAGAAAAGCCAAACCAGTCTGGAGATTCTGGTAGCTCTGGATCTGGTCGAGCGTGATATAGTAAAGTCTGGGGCGCAATCGTGACTGGAACAATCGAGTGCCCGTTGGGGTGAAGGGTGTTCGGCCATTGCTTCAAGAGACCAAACAATGAGTTGAATATGAATGGAGAGGTTTCTTGGACGGCTTCGACTGTCCTGAATGGAGTCTGATCGGATCCCAAGCAGAAGGGTAGAGTGAGTAAGAGCCAGTAGAGCATCTGAATCATAACACTGCACATCGACAGTAGGATCCCGGTGAGAGCTGCCAGTGCAGGTTCAGGACAAGTTGTTGACCACCTTCGGCCCACTCATCAGGAGGAAGTTGGCAGTTGCAGTCAGCGTGAACTGGTTCATATTTCTGGTGCCTTTCGGTTCGCCACATCACTCACGTGAGCGGTCGACCATATGCATGGCACCCATTTGGATGCCTTGTCGCAGAGACTGCACGACAAGTTCAACTATCCTATCATCATGAAAAGACTATAAAAGGTTCATGGATTCATTCTAAGTCTCGTCTCATACCTCACGGAGGATGTCCCTACCCACTTTGGACAAGCTCGGATCGAAGGTCCCTCAGCTTTCGCAAGAGCAAATTCATAGTGTAGCTGCCTCTTGGATTCAGAGCTTCCAGGAACTATGCAGATCCAATCCCACTCAACTAGGAGAACTCTTCTTACCTAACAATGAACACCCTCCGTTCTGGCGCGACATCCTGGCTTTAACATGGGACTTTCGCACTTTTGCGGGTCATAATGCCATCTCAAAGTTCCTTTGCGACCGAGAACCCGTTTTGCGACAGATTCGCGAGTGCAAACTATTGGAGAAGCATGTCGAACTCCAGAAAGTGTGGGCCGACGTCGTCTGGATACAAGCCGTTTTTGTATTCTCAACCGACCATGCACACTGCATGGGCGTCGTTCGACTCGTGCCTTTGCCAGATGATTCGTGGAAGGCGTACACATTGTTCACAAAGATGCAAGTGCGTATCTCGTATTCTGACCTGGTCGGTCATTGATATGATCCTGGCAGGATCTCAAAGACTACCCGGAAATGATTGGATCCAATCGCAACTCGCTCCTTACCCATGGGTATTGGGCCAGACAGCGAGCGCTTGAGCTTTCTTTTGATAACATTCGCCCTGAAGTGATCATCGTCGGATCAGGTCATAGGTGACCATGCTTTTTTCGTAACTTTCACGAATGTTCACAATAATCAGCGGTCTGTCACTTGCTGCACGCCTCAAGTTTCTCGGCATTAAAGCACTCGTTGTTGAGAAGAACGCAAGGGTCGGAGATAACTGGAGAAATCGCTATGAGTCACTTTGCCTACATGACTCTGTCTGTACGTGCTCCGCTTCGGGTCCCCTTCAGATATACTGACCCAGTTTCGGCGTAGGGATGGATCACATGCCTTATCTCCCGTAAGCACAAACCTCGACTACGTGCACAGGACTAAGAGCGCGTACAGCTTCCCCCCTACTTGGCCTGTCTTTACACCAGCTGAAAAACTAGCTAACTGGCTTGAGTCTTATGCTCAGAATCTCGACCTTCATGTTTGGGTTTCGAGCAATGTCATCTCTGCACGTCCTTCAAATGATGGTCAGCAGGGCTGGGATGTCAATATACAATGTCCGGGTGACATCATCCGTGAATTCAAGAATGTTCCGTACCTAGTTTTAGCCACTGGGATGGGTGGTGGCAAATGGAACTTCCCTTCTATCCCTGGAATGGTACGTCATCGAAGAACCCTGCTAGGCCCTACTTTCCTTGCTGATCGTTCAGATCAGGATACATTCACTGGCAAGATTATGCACTCTATGCAGTACAAGAATGCTTTCGAGCACAAGTCTAAACGGGTCTTCGTTATTGGTAGTGCTACGTCAGCACATGATATTGCCGCTGACCACTGCGCGCATGGCATAGGTGCGTTTTGTCATTGCTTCGCTCCCCGTCCAAGTGCCCATCACGATACTCCTAGACGTAACCATTTTCCAACGCAGCAGTATCTATGTTATGACCAGTGCTGCAATGACTGCAATGACTGTAGCCGGAGTCTATGGCGAAAATGGACCCCCACTAGAAGTCGCGGATTGCCTTAGCGCGTCCTTTCCCAACATGCTCATGACTGGGGAATTTGCGCAGAGAATGACTGCCATGTTGGCCCAGATGGACAAGTGCACAAATCTTGTCATCGGGCAATTTTGACCGGCTAATACAGCTTACTAGGGAAACACTTGATGGATTGGATAGAGTCGGGTTTCAACGCAACCTGGGCATCAACGATACCGGCCTTATCTCCCTTGCTTGGAATCGGTACGGTCTTCCGGAAGCCATTTTACAATTGTACTGATAAAGAAGGTAACTAGTGCTGGTGGATACTACATTGGTTCGCTCTCCAAGTTGACATGTATACCGTATGCTCATGCATTTCATTGCAGATACCGGAGCCAGTCAGCTGATCGCTGAGGGCAAGATCAAGATCAAGAATGGCACCGCCATTTCTAGAATTACGGAAAGGGGTATCTCCTTCGAAGATGGTACTGAAGCCGAGGCCGACGTGATCATCTTCGCAACCGGGTGCGAATGCTCCTCTTTCTATTAATTCTCTCTTATCGATTCCTCCGTCAGCTTGGGAGATTCACGGGAAACCGTTCGTGGGATATGTGGTGATGATGTTGCATCGCGATGTACACCTATATGGGGGCTTGACGAAGAGGGCGAAGTAAATGGTTGCTGGAGGGAATTCGGCGTCCCGCGCCTCTGGTATATGTGTGGTGCGTCAGATCCGCTTATCGGACATGCCGCGATATTGAGACAATACGATTTTCGGGAAGGTGGCCTTGGTCACTGCAGACTCCATTCCAAGCATGTCGCACTTCGTGAGTGACCATATAGCCAGCGATGATTTATGTGCTGATTTGGAGCATAGAAATCAAAGCGATGCAGACAGGTATCTATGGGTCACGCTATGCGAGACCATGAGCACACTTACAGGAGGGTTCATCTTTTGTCTGCTCCCGTGTTGGCTCGTAATGAAAGGGTACTCTGACGAGAATATATGATGTATGTAAATATGTCAACTGTATACTGCGCCCAAAGCTCTCTTCACATCATCTTTCCTCGAGTCAATCCACTAGATTGAAAGGAGTTGGCTTTGATAGAATCCTGCGAATAGAACGTACGTTTACCAGGAGTGGTTCCAGAATTATGTATGTAGCCATGTTGCATTTCCAAACCCTTTCGGATACCAGACTGCGGAGCAGTCCCACGACTGGGTTCCAGGCTTATGTATCGGCAATGTGCGCTTCGGAGTCTGTCCGTCCACATGACTTCTACGTCCCCTGATTTCTTAGAAAAGTTCGGATGAACTCAGCAAGAGTTCCATATCCAGGACCTTGATCTGACACGGGAGATATGTGATGTACAGTCCTTTCTGCTCTCCGGTCCAGTGTAGGTTCTGAGGGTTGAACGATAAGCAGCTTTTCAACTTGGTATCCTCGTTCTACCACTTTACAACCGATGGCGGGACATCTCGGCTTGGACTTACTGGTCGCCGTCGTATGTTTGGTCATGGCGACCACGTTGTATCTGGGGAAGTATAATCGCGGGCGGCTACCTCCAGGTCCTCCACGCATACCTTTGTGGGGTTCAATCGCAAGTCTTATTTCCGTCCTTATTGTTCCATACTCTCATTCGTTTGTTTTAGTATGGTCGTCGGCCTGCATATACATCTGCTTTGAAGTACGCAGCTCTCAGCAAGAACATCGGATCCGACATCATTCACGTCCGCGAATTTGGGCGCGACACCATAATTTTGAGCTCCAATACAGCAGTGCATGAGTTGCTTGGAGAAAGATCCAAGATATATTCCGGAAGGTAAATCAATGATTTTGACGCAAGAACGCAACAAGATTATCCTATCGCTTTCAGGCCACCATATTTTGAGAACCTTCGACGTTTCGGGTGCGTGCAGGACTTCCGTTGGTTATCTCTCTCTCCATGTCATCCTTCCATTCAGTGGCTGGGAATGGTCGTTCGCACATATGCCCAACGACGGTCTGTATCTTTCGCCTTGCGTTATTCCCTCATTGCTTCCTGAAACTCTTAGAACCATGGAGGTTACGCCGACAAGCATTCCATGATGCATTGCCCCCTTCGAGCACATCTCGATTGGAATCTGAGATGATGCACAATACTGTGGAGATGTTAATTAAGATCATCGACAAACCTGAAGAGACGTTTGTCCATTTCTTCGAGTGCGTATGACCTCCCACACTCTTGAGCCCGGACATTCAATTGTGTCGTAGGGCCTCCGGTGACCTCATGATGAACATCGCATATGGAGTTCCACATCTGCCAAAGACTGCGTCCCACTTTGAAGCACTTTCAGCCGTCCATCATATCATGGTCCTCCAGACGTCAATACAATGGGATCTCACCTGTCTGTTTCTCAAGCTAGATTGTGAGTCTCTTCGGCTACAGTCGTTCCACCTAACTCTAAACAACTAGTTTTGAATCTTCCCGAGTGGCTGGTCCCTTTCAAGAGGAACGTCCGTGTGCAAAGCGAGCAAGTTCGCAACCTGGTCAACGTTCCTTTCAATGAATCCAAGCGAAAAATTGTAATCCTTCTACTATGCTTTGATCTACAAGCTAACCCCTTTGTCCAGCTCGAAGGGACGGCTCATAGCTCATATGTGGTAGACGCATTGAGCGTCGACATCGATGGCGGTATCGATATCGCACATGATATTTTTGTGAGGGACGTCGCAGCTGGTCTTTACGTTGGTGTGTAACATCTCGACAACTTATATGGTGCCTTGCTCATATTCATCAGGAGGGATCCATTCAAGTTCTCTAACGCTGCAAGCATTAGTGATGGCTTTGTATTGGGTCTGTGATGAGTTGGTACCGTCACGTGAAAATATCTGATCGCCTGTGCAGTTCCCTGATGTTCAGGAGAAGGGACAGCGGGAGGTCGACCGTGTTGTCGGATATGGAAACATACGTTAGTCTCTATTGGTGGTTATCGCCTGCAACTTCACTGATGAAGCATCGGTCACATTACGGTAGCCACTTTCGCGGACTTCTCTGCTCTGACTTATGTCCAAGCCATGGTGTTGGAAATGATGAGGTGGAGGCCTACTACATCATACGGTATGCAGCGGTTGGTGGGAAGAGCAGGGTTTTCTGCTCACGATGATTGCAGGTAGCGATCATGTGGTTGAGGTTGACGACGAATACAAAGGCTACTATATCCCTGCTGGCTCCGCCGTTCTCACCAATCTTCGGTAAGAACTGTAACTCTGACGTTCGGTGTTTTAACTCTCTGGATTTGTACAGGGCTATCCTTCATGATTCCGACGTATTTCCAGAGCCCCACATGTTCCGGCCAGAACGCTTCCTCACCGCAGACGGCCAAATCAACAAGGACATCATTGATCCTCGTCAGTTAGTTTTTGGATATGGGAGAAGACTGTGGTAAGCCAACTGTCGCAAGTTCCTTCTTCAGCCTTTTTGTTCAAACATCTTTGTAGCCCCGGGCGGGAATTCGCGATGTCTTCGCTATTCATAAAGTTTGCATGCATCCTTGCAACACTTAACATTCGACCAGCAATTCGCACAGATAACGCCTCGAAACTCGATCATTACCAGAAGATTATGGAATTTTTAGACCCGAATAGTATTTAGTAAGTCCCTGACACTGGCAGACTCATGACCTTTGCCACTACCCTAAATATCCCTGCAGCGTCCCGAAGGATGTCCAGATAGCCATCTACCCACGATCTAGCGAAATAGTTGAGGTGGTGAAATCCAGCTATCAAGCGCGATGAAGAACCATTATGTCAGTCAGGGGTTGATGAATCAAGCAATAGATCCAAGGCTCCATATTTACTCCCATAGTAGATCAGATTGTGAAGAAACCTGAGCCCTGTATATCAGAAAGAAAAGAGATAACTCGAGGCTGTTTAAGTTATAAAGGTTGGTTCGATCGGGAATCCATCTGGCGAGCTGGCTCATCGATGCCGCTTCATGTCGATACCAATCCAGGGCTGCTTTTTGCTCCCACCCCTTCTCTGATCATTCTAACTATCAGGTCCCCTATTTCTGTTACACGCTCACGCACATGCAGAATGCTACAATCGAGAATGCGCGTGATTGTCCCTATTGTATTTTCCGCAACCGGCGCGTCACACTCCATCGTCAGGTGGCCCACTCTCCGGGTGTGACAATGCAGCAGACGATACTCCACTCTCCCACCAGCCCGGGAACAAGGGGTCCAACCTTATTCAACTTCAACACTTTTCACGATCAGACCCCCTTGATACATTTTGTCAACTCTCGTGTGCTCCGCATTTTCCCTCGCCGAATACAGTATTTGATCTCGATTTTCATCGTTCCTGTTCATTTTCGGATGCTGTTAATCCGATGTTGCGATGTATCGTTATCTCCGTAACCTCGTATCTGACACTGGCACATGGTCAGGATGCTGCGCTTGATATCACATATACTATTGCGGTCTGAGAATTCGTACAGAATATGGCACATCTTCGTTGTAAGGTGACATGCCCACATGCTCAGTCCTCCGAGTTTGGCTGTACAGTCGACCTGATCGCTTGGGCGGTTTGTTCGGACCTTACTCTCAATGAGATGCCATCGTGAGGAAATTTCCTGCGCAGTTGCTCAGTCGGGGTGACCTATAGAAGAGAAATAGTAAAGTGACATACCATGGTATATCCGTGGCTAAAAACGAAGCGATAGAGGCGGAGCGGCGTTCTGGATCATGATCAGAAGTGATGTCAAAGCAGGCCAGTGTTGATGCGATTGTTATCACGAGCGACGTGAATGCGATTCCTCGTCCTGGGCTGTAAAAAGTGTGCTTGAAATCGACATGTGCATTAACCAGCGTGTTAAAGACGCCTACCATCTTCTTCTCCCAAATCCAAAGATGACTTGACGGGGATCAAACACGTCGGGATCAAACTGGCCATTGGCTTTGAGAAATCTTTCTGGACAAAAATCCTGTGGGTCATTGAATCTGATGGGGTCATGCAGGATCGTTCTGCGGTAATGGGTCATCCAGTACTCTGGCAGGTAGTACGCGGATCCCTACTTCAAGTTGGCAACCAATGATGATCTTGCTGGGATCCGATATCCGTTGTACTCCTCGTCGACATCGTTCGAATGATCCAGACCTGTGGGGGTCACAGTTAGATCCACATCGCCGACTCGGATTTGAGTACTGACCCATCCACACTGGCGGACGCCACCTCATAATTTCCATCACCACAGCGAATATATACGGGGTTTTCGACGGGTCACAAGTAGATGTGGTTGCTGCCGAAATAATGGTATTGAAGTCAGTCCGGTAAAGATGGTAGGCAGGTAAAGCCACTCGCGTAAGTTGCCATGCCCGAGGAGCGTATCGAGTTCTTTTTGTGCCTTTACCTGAGTCTCCGGGAACCTGGAAGAAAGTGTGAATTTGCAGACCAGCTCAGATCCGCCGCACAACGCTTACCATGCCATCGCCATCATGAATGTGAAAAGCAGGCTTCCAGTAGCGATAACAGCACCTAATGACACATTTCGGGCCTTGTCGGTGTTTACATTGAGCTTGCACATACCCGAGTAAAGCGAACCCGCAGCATCACGGAGTATAATGTCGACCTCATCATCAACATCTCCAGCATTCAGTATATCAGTCACAAACGAACTTGTTACGTTGCCCTTGACCTAAGTGGACGAGGCTTAGGAGAGTAGCAATGCACAATGCCTTAGAATACTCACTAGCTGTCGTTTGGTTTCATCATAAGGAATGTAAGTCTGACTTTCAACATCCTCTCTATTCATTCTGCTCTTTTGCTTCAGCGGGAATAGCCATCCAGGCAATGGTATCCATCCAGGCAATGGTATCCATCCTAAATAACAACTGAACATTGCGCCTAGCAGGGTGCTAAGAGACATACTGCTGATTTCGTTGAGAAAGCATGCAATGTGGAATTCCCGCGTGAATGTGAACAGTATGCCGCCAAGCGCTCGTTCAGCCAGGCCGAGGTGAGATTCCCCGTCTGGAAGCTTTTCGATTCCATAGACGAGAGTCAAGATAACCTGCCCCATCATCCTGTGGAGAAATCAACATTGCGTTGATAGCCTGACAGAAAGGATATTACTCGTGGAAAAAGAGTACCGCATTGTCTGGTTCGTCAAGCATTGACGAAAGCATGATTTGCGCGGTCTTGAGCTGGACTGGGGCATGATCGGGCAACTTTGAGACTGAAACCAGGCGACTAAAGGTCTGTCTACGTGCTTTCCATCCTTCTGTACCAAAGATTGAGTAATCGCACGCGAACGTCCATGAACTCGTACCCCCGTATTCTAGATGTGGAATGCTTGTATGTAGTCCTCCCCTTTTAAAAAGATCGTTTAGAAACAGAAAAGATAATGGACGTTCGAGGCTACCAGTCTCGAAATTTGCGCCAGGTGGGAGGTCTAAGGATTTCTCAGAATATAGGTTGGATGGTGAGATAAGC
Source organism: Chalciporus aff. trinitensis (assembly GCA_038089015.1). Lineage (NCBI taxonomy): Eukaryota > Fungi > Basidiomycota > Agaricomycetes > Boletales > Boletaceae > Chalciporus > Chalciporus aff. trinitensis. Next base: position 44,043 of record JBBPJZ010000032.1, read on the forward strand.
CATCCAGACCTTTGAGCAGAATGGTTCGAATTTTGAATCAGAACGCTGTTGACAGCTTCGAAGGAATTGAGGACAACGGTGCAGTTTCTCCATTCTGAGATGCCAATGATATCTGACTGAAACAGTTCGCCAAAGCGAGCAAAGTTGTCAGCTTGGTGCATGTGGGTTCTACGAAACTAGATTCGACATGGTTGTTACATACGAGCATAGCATAGATTATCTGAGACATACCACGGAACCATAGAGAGGGAAATGGCGAGGCCCAGGAGGAAAAGGCACGCGTCTCACTAGCCATCGCGTAGTAACTAACCATACGATAGACGCAATGAAGAAGGGATAGATCGGATAAGTCGACATTCAGAGTGCGTCTACACAATAGATACCACGACCTGTGTAGTTATCAAAAGCATTTTATGGTGAAAAAGGACCGGAGCCGGGGTGTGCCTACCAGTGACAAGAGGAAAGGCTGGAGACATCGATGGTGGTTGTTCTCCCACGATTCCCGGGCCAGACTCCGATCCCCCAGTTCCGGATCCGACTCGCAGTAGTCAAATTGGACCCGGGTTTCCTGTCACTTCAACACTTGGGATTAGCGGTATACTTTATGCCAGCCTGAAAGTCCGCTTATTGGTAAGAACAAGTTCGAAGTGGTGATTCGGATGTTGAACCTGCTCTTGGAGGTCAGCGGACCGACGATCGGGTGACGGAAACTCGACAACGGGTAACGAAGTTGTGTTGAGTGGTATTCCTTGGCACTCAATCATGATGCCATGATGTACGAAGATTTGGATTATGCTTGAATAAATCGCTCCCAGCCACTGACTAATATCCAGATCATATCCTCAAACTCCCACTTGTTGGGTGGTCTTACACTACGAACAATAATCCTATTGTCATCCATGGCAACCATTACGACCCGTTGGGTTACACCGCTCAGTTCTCAATTAATATGGAACAAGCCCGACATCCTCCTTCAACCTTCTGATCTTATCCCTCACTGGGTGAATGCTTTACTACTCTTGGCTGGCGGGGTCGAGCAGACCATGGTTTACCGTTTTACCAGATGGACTTCGTTTGGCTTCTACCTGGGAAGCTGGAGGAAGGGAAGTTGTGCAATGCGTTGGCTCGGACTCTGCGAGACTACTACTATGGCACGAATATTTCGATGATGATATTGATATCATGGTCTAATCCGTTTGCTAAAGCTGTTGGGCGCGTTAGCTTCGATGAAACATCCAGCCAGTGGAGGATAAACTTCAAAGAGAACACCGGAGTCCCTGTTACTTTTGGTATGACTGCACGTCCAAGTATTATGTCGCAAGGCTTCGATCACGAGGTTCGAGCATGTACTCTTGTATTGTGCTGCGAGCTAACATTGTTGTAGAGGCACCCTGATTATGTCGACAACCATCTGCCCGTGCTCGGCCAAGGGGCGAATAGCTCTGAAGAGCAACCTCTACTGACCCTCAAAGTTGTCGAAGGTAATGGCGGAACGACTTTGACCCTTGGTGCGCTAGTTTTAATGTTTACGATGCACATCTTGATATTCTGTTTCCAGGATGGTGTCATATTTTGGGTTCGTCATAAGTTCTTACCGAATGATGATTAAGCTAAAGTCGAGGTGACGTTTGGTTTTGTCAAGGTCCGGTTCTCGACTATTAAATTCCTGCACACGATTTAATGTCGACTATTTCCAGGCGACTGTATATCCATGACGCATCTTGCAGACTCTCTGTCGTTGTACTACCAAGGAATTCAGCCCACCTTTACCCCCACATTTGAGAAGTACGGTGAACCGGACCCATGCGTAGAAGACGCCATCATCCCAGATGTTCTTCCTTTCTTGTACCATCACGAATATGCGTTTCCAGAGTCTTCACTCCCAGCGGTATTCAGTAATATGCTTTCTACAACCTCACGCATATCCGTCAAAATTTCTGGCTGTGGGGTTCGTGCGCTTCATGCATGGGTATCCAAGAATAGCCAAGGTGCAACTTTTCCGATACGCATCCTATGGGTAGCTAACCGTGGGCAGTATCACGCATATCCGAAGCGGACGCTGTCGTTGGGCTCTTGAGTACGTGCATCGCGTCGGTATCGCCGGTCAGAGTGGAAAAAATTGCCTACATTCTGGGGGTGCGGCCCACACACATGCATGCAATTCGATTACTGACACGATCCATCCGCAGACTCGCGTTGTTCGTGCGGCATTATCCTTGGTGGGCTTCTGGTCTATACACGCTCCAAGTCTCTGACGTAATCCTAAAAAGAATACGATGGGCAATTGCATGCAAACGATTACTACCGGAAGGGTGGAAGGCGATTGTACACCATGGTTCGTTTCAGTCGGTACTACCTGAGCTATATGTACATCGATTCACTACGGGCTCTAGGGATTTCGCAGATGCGCTCCGAACTTCCATGAACTCCGTACGTGACCCAGAGACCTTGCGTTGCATCGTTGGATTACACGCACAGATGCTACAACGCACGGACTTGACTCCTGATTACCTCAATATGCATTCACCGGATACGATGGTGTTCGTGAATGCCTTGCACAAGTATGTCATACTTGACATGGTCGCTTGAATCTTGTTGCTAATATATCTTAGAATCCCTGTGCTCAAGGTAGACTTTGGCTTTACCGATCGTGCGTAAATTTTGTCATGAATGATGTGCTCAGCAACTGCTAAATCCCATACTAGGTGTTCAATTTTACCTCTATGGTTGCGTGGGATATGTCTTTGTCCCAACCTCCAACTGATGTCAATTCGTAGGATCTTCTGAGCATTTTCTTTCAATGCTTCCAGGAAACCCCACACTAGAGAAAGACGGCACATGGACTACGAATACTGGTGGTATTGACATTGTTTTTCGACTGAAGCATGATCGGGTCGATGGGTTTTGGAAGAAATTCCACGAACTAATGCAAGAAGCGCGAAAGACCAATGTGGAGTCAGGTGTGTCCGACACTACGGTTGTCGCCTGCAGTTGCTCAACGGAGAACAGCGGAAATACACAAATAGTGCTCATACGTGAATAGAATAGGCTGATTTATCCAATGTGAAACAAAGAAGCACATCGTTGTACAATACAAGCCCAGTGGAAATTGTCATAGCGTACATCTCACTCGAAGCCTACCGCAGTGTCAATCAGGGCTCGTGAAATGTCGTCTCTCAGCTCGATATGGCTCTCGAATGGGGCTGGATGCCCCACCAAATAGGGATAGCTGACGAGCGGTTCAACCTCTTTCCCGTCCACGGTCACTCTATTGATGTCAAAGCATGATACGATCGAAGCAATTGTGAGGAACACGAGGCTCTCGGCGAAGCCTTCACCCGCACATCTACAGAGCGCATGGTAAGGCACACTAGAGAATGGAAGCAAGCGGCTCACCGACGCCGTCCAAAGCCGAAAACAAACATTCTGGGGTCTGCAGGGGGGTTTTCTATAGCGAAACGATGGGGCTTGAAGTTCGTGGGATCAGGGTAGACACGCGGATCGTGTGTCATTGCCCAAATGTTCGCAATGACAGTGGTGCCTTCAACCCATACCCTTCTCAACGATGATGTATAACGGATTTGACAGCAACCGTACCTTTCGGAATGAAATAACCATTATAGAGGTCGTCCTCCATCAGCCTGTGCGCTGCACCAATCGGCGCAGCTGGGTTCCATCGATAAACCTCCTTGATCACACACTCCAAGAATGGTAGCTTTTCCTTGTCGGATAGTTCCGGAAGACGCTCTCGCCCCACTATCGTATCAATCTCGGCTTGTGCCTTCGAAAAGATCTCGGGGTGCAGTGTCATAGCCAGAAAGAACGAGGATATGACGGAGCTCGCCGAGTCAGCTCCGGCTATGATGACGATATGAGTTTCGGAACCGAACGAGGGAGATAAGGGACTGTCTCACCAGCGTAAAGAGTTGCGGCGGTCTCCTTGATAAGCAATCGAGTTTGCGAATCGCACTTCGCACCTCCGTTCTCGTCGAGCATCGAACACGAATAGCATTGCGGGGGAGTTCCATTCCTCTGGTGAAGGGATCAATGGACCAGCGGATGACAGGTTCTCGGATACACACGTATTTTTGCATCACCCCATCCCATGGCAAATTGACCATAGCTGTCACAGATTTGAGCCATCCAGCAGCCAGCCGTTGGAATCCCGCCCCAGGTGCCCATGAAGGGAGATATTTGACTAGAAAAGTAAATGAACCATCGCTGGCGATGCCACGTGGTACTTACGGATTGGGATCAAATCGACCTAGGTTTCCGAATATGATAAAATGAATCCAATGATGAGGTCTGGTTCACACACCATGAAGCCGACGCCAAACGTAGCCATCAAACCTTCCACTGCATGTTCTACCAGTGCCACGTAGTAATCATCCGTTGGAGAGAGGTCGTATCCATAAGCAATCTACGGAAGGAAGCATTGAGTCACATGTCAACGTTGAACACAGGTGCCCTGCTGCAGACCTTCATGATGATTGCACCCGCCAAACTAGAGTGCCATTAGCCTCAGTCCAGATCGATGATCTCAGTCGGTTTCGTAAGCATTGTGAACTTACTGTTTGGTCTGATTGAGAAAGTTCGTTGAATCCTCTCCAAGTCGTTTGAGAAACTTGTGAATAGATCGGCGTTGGAGCTCCCGATTGGGTTGTTGGTCTCGCACGTTCAAGAACTGATGCAATAGCTTGCGGTGCTGTCGCCAGGCGTCGCCATATGGCTTCATCCTGTCAATAACTGAGGACCTCGCAAAACGGGAAGCAAGTTTTGACCCCACTTACAGCGTTGTGAAGCCCCAACCCATTCTAGAACCAGGGTGAGGATGTGATAACGACGCCTATTTGAAATATACTCACAGATCCTTCGCCATAGTGTTCCGAGGGCGGTCGCTGTATATGTTTGACCGCTTTTCCAGAAGATCATAGCATATTTGGCCATCGTTGATAACGATGTAGGGTATATGAAAGACCCGGAAAAAAATCAGGCCGCCTTTGCGAGGGGTATTGTAAACCGATCTGCCAAGTGGAGATGGACCAGCTCACCGTATTGTTTTGACCACTCGGCGAATATCAACCACTGATTGGACACCGGAACTTGGCGAGCATTCGCAAAGAAGAATTCAGGCTTAGGTCCTGGAGGATATTTCACCTGACTATGGTTCCCAGCATAATAGGCAAGCACCACGATGGCAAAAAGTGTTACCCCTGTTATCCAGGGGTCGACGTCCGAAATCGAGATCATGAGTGAGTTGTAGTCGAGCGCGCGAGATCGCGATCCAGAATTCTGTGTTTACGAGTGACAAAATCAAGCCCATTTATATAGGTAGGCAAGGGGGCTTCAGAAATTTCGGGAAATTTAATAATTAAGGCGAAAAGGTCCTCGAGGGATCACACACGATCGACTCGGAAGGACCATCACCGTCCCCCGGCAAATGCCAATGCATACGTGGAGGAGTCTACGTAGAGGAAATTGTCGCGTTCCCCAAATCCAGGTCATCCAACTTATATCGCTTGTGGGCCAAAGCATGAAACGCGATATATCCTTGCAAGAAATGGTCACTGAAAATTGACAATGCCTTGGGGTCTGCAGATAGTACGGCCTGGCAACGGCGACTGAAGAGTCGCAAGTACCATTCAGATTTTCTAGCTTCCAGCAGATGCAGTCGAGGATCATACCTTCCTTCCACTGAGTACACAGCCAGGTCCTTCATACATTGTAGTTTTGACTTCCCGGTCATCTGCGCGAGTAACGAGATGTGATTGGTGTTCTCGTGAGCACATTCTTCTTTGTAGAAAGAAAAGAGATCGCTGATGAGGTTGAGCAGTATGCGACACACGATCCTGGAACAGCTCACTTAACATCGTCGATATAGTTGACCATTGTCGGAAGGATTTGAATGTATGAATCCAGTGGAATATCAGGCGGGAAGGTGAAGATAACGAAGACCGTAGAAACACCCATCATGGTGCGCACCCAGCGGGGATAGCTGGTCGCATGCTTGTTCACCTGAATGAAACTTGTCAATTGGTTCAAACTAGGGAAGACAATCACAACTCTACCTTTATATTCTGGAGGTCATGATCGATGATTAGACCGTTGACGAAGTCAAGTGAGCTCGAAATAACAAGGTTGGCACAGGTCGGAAGGAAATAGTCGTACGAACTCCTCAACAACCCAGCAAAGAGGTCAAGTAAAGGGTGCAATTGTAGCCTAGCAGAGGCCAAGCGTGCATGAAATTCCCGGACCATCGAAGCATCTGTTCGAGTTAAATCGTCGAAGAAAATCAAACTACAAATCACTTAGCACTCAGATATGACAAGGAAACGAAAACTCACCAGGTCGTGTAAAGGCAGATATATTGGCGAGTTGGCACATCCTCGAGGTGCCCATAAGTCGTCGTAGCGATGGAAGCCGCTCCATGTAATGCAAGTTGGAACTCGCGTGATTGAACAATATCCGATGGGCACCCGCGCTCGAGAGCAACACGGCAACAACCCTGCGCAAATTCCTCGTCGTATGCGACGCTTGGGTATGCGACGTCTATCTCTCGTAAGAAATGGCAAAGGACGCTACGTATGGCATTTCGATATCCGGCGCTGAGTTTCCCGTCCTGCCCCACCGGCGCATTTGAGCAAAATACCGGAACAACAAAGC
>JBBPJZ010000033.1:0-50666 GCA_038089015.1 Chalciporus aff. trinitensis
TTCCGCGTCTTCAAAGCCGTCGTCTCCCTTGCGTCTTCCTTCTTTGGACACATCTTCAAGGTCCCCCACCCCGCGAAAGCGAGTTTCAGGGAAGAGATCCACGACGGCCTCCCCGCCAAGCGATCCTTAACCCCCAACTCCTCGAAACCTCTCCTGTCCAATGTTTCGCAGTCCCATGTTGGGGGTTAGAAGACGGGACGTTGATCGTGGTGAAGCATATGTTGACACTGCCTCTCATTCCTTCATGGTTCGAGGATATCCGTTTGATCGGTGCGAGTGATTTGCTCGAATTGCTCTCGTATCATCGGAGGTGTGGCGATGTGATGTATGCGTTGAGGAGGGAATTGTCCTGGATGATGGACTACTACGAATGCAAAGAAGCTCCTACCTGGTTTCGCTATCATGGTGTGGGCTATCTGCTTGGAAGGCATATTTCCTGTGATTGTCCAAAGTCGACGGCACCCAGACACGGCGGGTTTAACAAGGGAAACCTGCCCCAATGATGGGATGACGTCGTAGGGGAGGCGTTCGAGGGGCAGTGAGAGAAACCATGCAATACATGGTACGTTCGGGACACCTGTCCGAGAGGCTCATCCTTTGACATTTGACAGATCGAGTTACTGTTGCAGTTTTGAAAGGTTTTGAAGGGGTTTTGATCGACTCCCTGTCAAAAATGTCATGCCAACTATGACAGAAAGACAGGATAGTCGTGCCTCGTTTGATTTGTCTCCGGATCATGTTGCGTAACCTTGGATAACGCGCCAGTGCGTCCTTCCTATGTACCGTTGTCCGGTTTCACCGATGCGCTTACTACTCGCCCTGTTGTATGCCCCTACTATCTCCTTAGTGGACATAATTTCAAGTCTTAAGTTCAATTTACTTGGAATCTAAGGACACTATACCTGCCAGTGGTGGCTTGTCTGCATCCCATTACGAGCTTTCACTCAATGTTTGTGCGGCAGAGCCCAAAGTTTTTCGCATGTCTCAAGACAATGATGACGGATGTGGGGCGCTGAAATAAATACCCTACCGTACGTGAAACCGAATTCTACAAAGAACACAAAGGAAAACAGAGCAACCCGAAGTCAATTTCTTCTCGGAGCCATAGTAGGAGAGGCTCAAAACTTCAATGAAAGCTGAATCTACGTAGGCAAAAAGTATCAGACTCTCCTCCAGAAGCACTAAAAAAATTACCTGTGAAAGGGTGTCTTCTATTTTGTTTGCAAATAAATCCATAAAGTCGCGCATACCATCCGAAACCCTCAGGGAGCATGATGGACAGTTTCGCGCTTTAATATCATGCACGGTCTTATCTGCAATGGATTGCGCAGTCAACCTACACGGCTTTTCTTGCAGCCCCGTGAAAGCCTGCTCCATGAACTCGGCCCACCATTGGAGTGGCTCGTGGAATATGGTGAAGTGAGACCTAGGTGATCGTGGACAAGGGCAGTTGCCCTCTCTGATGACGTCTCCCCCTACTTTACTGTCCTTCTCTTTACGCAGATGGCGACCAGCGAGCCATGGGCAGGCCTCTTTGCTCCCATAGTGGGTTCTTATCCACGATATGTCGCTTCTTACTGCGTACACAGCCTCTCCACAAGATTTGTGGTAAGTAAGCAAGGAGAGTAGATCAGCTGCAGTGATCAACTTGAACTCGATCTCCTCAAACCAGGAAGGGATGAGAGGCTGCGTCAAGGTGAACTTTGCAGCGAGCTTGGCCTCTTCAGGGAAGTGCCCACGGCAAGCAATAGCAAAACATCTAAAGGGCTCTGTCTCGAAGAGTTTTGGGGTTGAGATCCCGGCGTCCAAGAGGCACCACTGTCGCGCCCATCCACCTTCCCGTCTTCCGATCACACTGAAGGATGTCCTCGATGAGCAATTAATATCGAAGTATGCCAGTGGGGCAACCAATTTGGGCAGCGATCACCTGATTCAAATACCAGGGACTCGGCGGGGAGATACTTCTTGTGGTGGTGCCACATGGCACAGAGTCGACAGCCGCATCTTGACCGCACTTACGACGGTTAGTCGATGTGTTAATGGGCGTCACAAAAGTGGTGGTTGAATAATTGAACTGTGATGGACTTTCGCATGGTCCGGGTGATTGCCTCGTCCCATCACGCTGGCGACACCGACATGAAGGTCGCCTACTCGTTGACAGAGATCATACAAAGCATACACTGCTAATATTCATTCAAATATATATTGACTGTTGACTGTCACAATCCTGGACAATCGTCCCGCTGTTACTACAGTCATCCACCGTCATTTGCGACAGCAAATTAGTACGAATTAGCATGATCTCATTATGGAAAATACAGTGGATCGGAGGTTACAGGATAGTTTTTATATGTCAAAAGTGTGTCTCAAAATACATGAAACCCATTGAGAGAGTTTTGCAGCAGCCATTGCAAAAGTTATGTTTGAGCTGTTATCGCATACACCACCATTTGCGACAGACCCAAAGAGGTATATCAACATTTCGATTGCGTTGATCTTACGTTGATTGCTATCTAGCCGGTTATCTCGACTCTCATGTCAGGCTTCATGCTCGCTAACAGAGTCATTCCCATCCACGCCCTCTCCACTCTCGTCTCCATTCCCATTGGTATCCTTGTGCTTCCTGCTACCCTTCAGCCCTGGTTCAATTCCCGTCAAAATCGGGCGTTTCCATCGAGGCCGTCGACGCACTTCCTTGGCCAGCTTACACTCTGCTTCCCAAGCTATCACCGCTTCCCAATGTTCTCGTCGCCGAACCCTATTCCTTTCAAGCCAAGCATTTTCCGCATCCTTCAACGCTACTCTCGCCTCACTTTGTTCCCCCCTTTTCCTTTTGATGCTTTGTCTTTCTTTCTTCAGCTTTAGCTGCTCTGCCTGGATTATTTTGAATGCTTCGGCTATTGCTTCTTCTTGTTTTTCCACCTGTATTCTATCTTTCTTAGTCTCTGAATATGCATGACCCACCATTTTGACTTGGGATTGAGGAGCTATGCGAGATTTTTCAATCCAACCCTCTCCAATGCCGACGCAATATTGATTTCCTTTTTTGGAATAATCTTTGTATTGGGGTACTGATAAGATGTCACAACGATATGCATCCCCGGCATGCCCATGGCAGGGCAATACAACATTGTTCACTCAGATTTACACTGTACAAATCTGATTTACAGTTACTTCCATCCATTTAGTAAGATTACAAAGGCCGGAAATTTTAAGCTGTCTTGAAAATGGAAATATACTAGATATTCTACCCTAAAACAGCCTGTTGAACAAGATCCAGCAACTCTCGTGCGTTTTGGGGCTTATATGTACATGCAGTAGACAAAAATTGATGGTCTCCATGATCGTAATTGAAAGGAATGGTGAGAATTGAATTTATTTATCGCATTGACGCAAATGGTGGTGGTGTTGCAAATGACGGTGGATGACTGTACCTATCACGATCCACCGCATGCATCACTAGTAGCTTGGCGCTCATAAGTATATTGTTGGATATTAGGTTTCTTATCTGCTTCATCGCCGTCGGTTCAATGGTCTAATGGTTATGATTTCTGTCTCACACACAGAAGGTTCCCAGTTCGATCCTGGGTTGAACCACACTTTTTTACTGCCCTTCTAAGGTAAGCGAGACCGCGAAAGTTTGTACCCAACTACGACTTTCCTACCGGGCAGTTTGAGATACATCAGGCCGCTAAAACAGAGTATTGCCACTCCAATCCCCTTCACGGGGTTTCTTACGGGATCATTCAAGAGCATATTCAAGTGTACCATTTATAAACATTCTCGACTCGGGGGTCGACAGAGCAGAGTTTGAACGAGCTCGAGGGACTCGAAGACATCGGTTGTAAAACAAGGCTTGTTGCACGAAGGTGGGTTCCGGATATGGATGGCTCGAGCTCCTGATCGGTCAGTGAATCGATTTCGAAAGCGTACGCAGTGGGGACGATGTTAAAGTTAGGTATATTTTGTCAGCTTCCCTTGATTGCTCACGAAATACTATTCCCACCATCCACACTGCCTCAAGTCTACCTGTCAGAGAATGATAGCGCATTTGAGAAATTACCCTTGAACGTCCTATGCATGGTCTCAATTTTACCTCTCGATTCCCTCGTTACCCTTGCGAGTACATCTCGCTTTCCGCGCATGACCATCATTAGGGACAATCACTTCGCAAATGCTTGAATCCTTACCAGTGCACCTTGGGGATATCAGTTCCGACACGGATACCCGACGCGACCGTTCAAGCTTACCTTATCTCGCTTCACAATTGAACCCATCTGGTCAAACGCTTTGCGAGTGCCTCGTTACTGGGGGAGTAACTGGGCATATGGAAAACGGTGCCCAATATTGAACGAGTCGCAAATCTATCTGGTGGTGTAAGTAGATTTGTTTCTGAGATACTAACACCCAATGAGAGGGCGTTGACGACCTACTTGCGATATGGAGTCGAACTTTGCGTTCACTAGCTTTGACTATGCTCGCTGATGGGTTTTGTATACATAGTCAAGGTGGGTCCCAACCCATCCCAGTAGGCTGACGCCGACCTGCGGTTTCATTGGAAATTCTTGAAAGCTCAAAGCTCAAACCTCTGTCGGTATCGAAGTTCTCTCTATGACGGGGTCCGTTGGACTCGGATTGAGGGTGTCACAGAACTTTTGTGGCACCACCGTTATCCACTCGCCGCAAAATCCGAGTATTCCATCGGAAGTTTCACGCGGTTTATTCACACCCATTGGCGTCGGATTATTATCGTTCTCATCCTTATTGCCGTTGAGTAAGTATCCCCACGAGTCACGACGAGTTCTACCCTGAAACTTGCCGAGCTTAGTCTGAAAAAAGTACGGCAATTTCTCTCACGGAGATGGACACAAGTTGCGCGTTGTCTGCATCCTGGAGTGTGAAAACCATTTGAAACAGAAAGCAACATTTGAAGCCTTGCGATGGGTGGATTTTGTCTGGTGAGTAACTGATTGTCTTCTCGGCTGAAAGGAGCAGTGATTAAATCATGGATCAAGATATCAGGCTGCAGTCCTGAAATCGCTCTGATTGTACGCTGCATGGTTGATGGGTGCGAGGTCCATTATGGGCCAATCGTCAACCGTGTACTTCGAGAGCTTGCCGACAACTACGAGTCCCTCTCTCAGGACGACCTGAGGGTCATCGGTCCTGTACATCCTTCTGGTCAGCCATACGCATTAGGCATCAGGGATGGTGAGACTGTGGACGAGGATGATCACCACGATCTGCTGAGTTCCGGGGGTCCACGTCCTTGTGACTTGTCTCCCGAGAGGGACATCCGCGTCGTACCTTGCTGCGAGATGGGCGAAATGTGGGAGGTGGGGTTCGTGAATGGAACTACGGAACGTGCCGACGGGGACGTTTGGAGCTATTACGTCGGGTTCGGCAGCTCACTCATGGTACAGACGTTCGCGCTTGACATCATGGTACTCGCAACCCATGGAAGGATGACTCCTTTGCGGCTTTGGTGGCTGGCGATGAAGCAGGGTTTCGGGTCAGAGTCCCATACCTGTTGTCTGGAGTGTATCGATTACGGGGGAATCAAGGCACAACATACGTACGATGATCCAGATGCATTCCCAGGGTTGACGGAGGAGGACTTGGAGGACCTGGATGAGATAAAAGATGGTGAGGTTGTGAAACAGAGGCTCGTACACGATGGCAAGTTTTGGATGTGGATGGCCCCCGATCGGTAAGTCTTTTTACCTCAACGTGCGAATTGGAACGTCGATGGAATGGATGATCTTGCAGCTTTCCCGTATCACCCACAGACTACGATCCCCCTGCACCAGCGCTTCCCGAAAGCCACTCGTCGGGGAGTTATGGTACGTTAGAGACTCTTCCAATAGATATCTTTGTATCCATAGTCTCTCTCATACCTCACGAATCGCTCGTCAACTTTGCGAGTACGTCTCGCTTACTGCGGGCAGGAGTTTTTGGAAATGAGTACCTCGCGCGTGCTTGGATCTGTGCAAGTGCCCCGTGGTGGGTTCCGGTTCCGATACGCACGACTGGAGTCAAAGGTAACCTGGAATCTACCATCCCTCTGCCGTATCCCGCATCGGATTTGGATCCATACGCCGCAAGCTTGATCGATTCCTTCAGCACTGTTGGATTGGATTGGGCGTACGTCAGGCGGTGTCAGCAATCGGGCTCAATGCTCAATCGTCGGCGTATATGGAAGACGGCGCTGGATATCGAGCGGGTTGCAGTTTTGGCAGGCGTGTAGAATACCGGACGCTATATTAATTCCCTGAACGCGGCTCAGGCTGGAATGCGCGATATAACAGAACTCGTATTGGGAATGCACACCTTAGCAAGAAACTCCAGGTCCTTGAGGGCTCCACTTGTTTCCCACCTTGACATACTATCACTACTACCCACCTTTGAGATCCTTCATACCTAGACCTATTTAATGCAATCTCAGGCTCAATGGCAATCTTCACGTTGTCGAGTTCTCCATCTCGATTGAACACCCAGAATCAAGGGTAACCTATCCATCGTCCCTTTGCAGTACCTGGCATCAGAATTGGGCCCTTATAACGAAAAAATTGGATGATTCTTCCAACGTCCCTGCATTGGATGGGGCATACGTAAACGGTGTACAGAGTCGGGATCTACTAGTATATATAATACTAATGAGGGAGGAGGATCTCGTTCACGCCGCAACACTGTCGGTATCTTTGGGGACGGTCATCTCACTCGTGCTTGGATCTTAATCGATGTCCCCTGGTGGATCCCTGTTCCAACTCGAACTCCGAGGGTCAAAGACGAGGGGAAACTTCCAAAAAAGACTCCTTAGCTTCCCAGTCGAGTCCGTGTGGATCAAGCGTGGGACCCCACCTTAGTACCGTTGGACCGAATTGGGCGTACGTCAGACCTTGAGGTCGGAGTCTATACTGAATCATAGACGCATATGGAGGATTGTGCTCGCTCTCGAGAAGGTTGTAGATCCTTCCACTGGTAGAGTGCCTAGCGACTTGGACTCGCAAGAGTCAGATTTAGAGTAGAGTTGGGGATCGATATTAATCGTGGGTGTGATGGATTCTAGCTCAGGCAGTCACTGATGAGCATCGATGAGGGTTGATGTTGTCCTTGACCATAATGCCGGTTTGATGCCACGAGGGGACTGTGAAACTTTCGACAAATTCGTATGGAGCCTCGTGCTGACCTGTTCCTCATTTTTGGACTTGAATCACGCACGGAGCCAGCGTCAATGGGGAAGGTCACCGTATTCTGCGCTGTAAGTACCGCTGTCAATTCTTTTCACCAGTTGGTTTCAACCGCCAACTACAATGCACACTGGGCTGATACTCAGTATCCAAGATATCAGGTTGTACGCCTGAAATTCCGAACACCGTGCTTTGGGAGGAGCAGAAGGGCCCTGGTGGCTCGGTTCACTATCAAGCGCTTAGAGATCTTGTGGACAACCACGAGCTCTCTTCACAAAACGATCTGTGCGTCATCGGGCCAATCCGCGCTGTTGGAGTGCCGTGGTCAGACGGGGATGACATGCAGACATCCGAGGAGTACATGGACTCCCTACCACCCGACTTCTGCCCCGAGGAAGAAATCCGTGTCCTCCCTCATTGCACGATGGGCGAGTCATGGGACTTTGGGGTAGTCGATGGGCCACCACCTAACGAGGAGGATCGGTCGTATCTCGTATCATACGGTAAATTGCTCATGGCGCATACGCACTCGATGGATATCTTGGAACTCGCGACAGAAGGGCGGATGACACCCCTTCGACTATGGCAGCTTGCGATGAGACCGTCGTGTATGCTAGATGACCATGCTCGCTGCTTTGCGAATGTTGATTACGGAGAGATCGAAGGAGAGTGGGACCAGTTTCCAGAGCCGTTTCCTGGATTGGTAGGGAGGGACAAGGGGCTCCAACAGCTCAGAGAAGTCGAGGTTGTCAAACAACGCCTGGTGCACGAGGGGAGATTTTGGATATGGATGGCCCCTGATCGGTAAGTCATTTGCTTCGAAATGACGAGAGGGCCTTGGCTAATATCTCTTTGGCAGTTTCCCTGTGTCAGCGACGCAGCATGACCCCCCTTCCCCAAACCTTCAAGTTCTAGAGGTCTGCTTGTGCGAGGACCACAGTGCCCTGGAGAGACTCTCCATGGACATCTTGATATATATCACCTCGAACTTACCCCTCTCGTCACTCGTCAATCTTGCTAGTACTTCGCGCTTGGTTCGCACAAACATCTTTGGGAATGAGTATCTCGCTCGAGTTTGGATCCGTACCAATGCACCCTGGTGGATCCCTGTTCCGACGCGAACACCGAGAATCGCCGACTCTGCGGACACGAGCCCCTCCCCAATCTTACCATATCCCGCCACACATCCGGGTCCGAGTGACGGGAAAACAGAAAGATACCCTACCCCTGCAAGTCTCGATTGGGCATACATCAGACGATGTGCACGATCGAGTTCTATGCGCAATCGTCGACGGATTTGGAACGCCGTACTCGACATTGAGCGACTTGCAGATTCGTCTGGTATATAGATTATTAGGCCACCAATTCATTATCCCAACTGAGTGGAAATGTTAGTACACTCGGAGTTTGTATTCAGTAATGACTTAGACTTAAATCTAGTTGTTCCGTGCAAGATTCGGCGGGATGGAGGGCCCATTCAAGTTACATGTGTGGTTGGGACAGGAGTATCTCGAAAAAGATATGTGCCCGTTGACTGTCAGTGATAAAGCCCTTTCGCCCTATGACTGCAAAGTTCCATCTTGACCGCGACAGGGTGAGGAAGAAGGCTACGTTTACTACTATCGGGCCTCTGGTAACCCCCAAAGCTAAACCCTACTAGTAATCTCGACGCGTTGACCCTCGTTCGAACATCCACACACCCTGTGAGCTATTCTAAATTAAATTCTTCGTCATAGATTAGTGCGTACATTCAGAAATGGCGTAATTGGTATAATGGAAGCGGCCTATATGTTTGTACCTACTAGTAGAAGGTGGGCAGTGGGGAGGTTCCTAAGGTGACCAGTAAACATCCCCCTTCATAAGCCATCGTCCGGTCCGCACGGTTGCCGCACTGGAAATAGTCCCGTCCGAAGTAAATTCTGCACCGACCTCAGCAAACCCGCTTGGGTGTTTCATGTTTAGCAGGCCACCCGAAGACGTCCTATCTTCAGACGCTCTAACGATTGTGTGGACGAGCGAACCCTTTACGCTTGCCGCTACACCAAGACACAGCCCTACGGTCATCGGCACTGCCTTATGTGGAACGCCCATCGAGTACGCTTGAATGAATACATCATAATTGTCTGCGGATGGCGGTGAAATGATGGCGATTTTGGGTTGAGCTTGAGCAGTAGGGTCAAGCCCCATTCTCACGGCGGCTTGCGTGCGAATTGACTCGACAATTCTTTTAACTGACTCGTTGGAGTAGTCTATGCTGGACTGTGAAGGGACGTCGAGGATGTGGGTGAGGTCGGCAAGGGTGACGAAGACGGTAGGGTTAGTCGCGTCGATAAGGGAGGCAGGTATCTGCGAACTGGGAAGAGCAGGGACGTCGATGATGTCGACTGGATTTCCAGTAGGAAGGAGCTTGCCAGTTCGTGCTCCGGCTGGGTTCGGGAACTCGAGGATGATTTTGGAAGCCTTCCCAGGCACCCCTGCAATGGATGCTTGAGGCAAATCAAGCTTTGGGACGACACGTCCGTCTAGGAGGGTCACGGGGAACGTGTTGTGAATGTGCGAATTGGTGTTTGTGTTGAAGACACGAATGGTTGTCTGAGAAGAGGTGGATGGGTCCCTTGTGCAGATCCCCTCCTGAAGCGCGAATGGACCAATCATACTGGAAAGGTTCCCACAGTTGCCGGAGTAGTCGATGGTGGTATCGCGAATGCCGACTTGAATGAAGGTGTACTCGGCGTCGAGGCCGAGATCCTGATGAACGGGGGATGGAGAACCGACAACACATATTTTGGAGAGACTAGAAATACCCCCGCCCATGCCATTGATTTGGAGGCCGTTCGCAGTGTCAGGTGAGCCCATGATACCGAGGAAGATGGGACCCCATTCGGATCTATCCTGTGGGAGGTGATCACGGTTGAGGAAGATTCCTTTGGAGGTTCCCCCTCTGAGGAACGTGGCAGGGATTGGATTCGGGGTGTTCATGGAGATTAACCTCCGAGATATACCCCAAACACAACTGAAAGCCGTAGCCCGAGATCCGATGAGCGGAAGCATTTCCCCCCCTTTAGTAAACTACTTGAAACAAGGCTTCTTCAGCCGAGTGATTGGTCGACAAAGTATTCCACCTTCCTACCTTGAAGTAAGTAGTAGCTCTTGGTCAGCACTAAGTTCGCATTCGTTGGCACGGTCGCATACTACCAGCATAGCGATGACTAATTCAATAATTCAACTCCGCGATCCTGTGGCTGTGAGACTTCCAATCGAGCGTGGACAAGTCGTGTACTGCTCGAAGACATACCACCAGCTATTTCGCCGACTGTATCCCTACTTTCAATCTTTTGATACTTGATGGGTACGTTCATGACTGAGAGAGAACTAAATATGGTCTCTGATTATCCTTTGCACTAGGTATTCCGAAGGTGCGTGTTGGATCCAGGCCATTGAGAGCTCAAATGACTTCTTCATATCTCCAAGTTCTTCCGCTATATTTCGTGAGTTATACTTCGGGTACTCTATGGTTTGGGTTTTAATCACATTTGCAGTGAGCGGTACCCTTTAACCTCCCAGCTCATTCAAGAGAATAAGATTCCAGAGTTTGGTCAGCAGGTCTCAGCGTTCGTGCAGCCTTAACCTCGCTTACTTGCTCTCCAGATAATCTATACCTCGACTTCAATGGAATCATCCACAACTGTTCGTTCCATCATTCTGAATGGCACTCTATGAACTCACATTCTGTTCACAGGCTCTCATCCAAACGACGAGGATGCACATTTTCGAATGTCCGAGGAACAAATATTCACGTCCATATTCGCATACGTAGATCTACTGTTTGCGAAGATCAAGCCGAAGAAGCTATTCTTCATGGCTGTCGATGGCGTGGCCCCTCGCGCCAAGATGAACCAACAACGTAGTCGCCGTTTTCGAACTGCGAAGGAAGCAAAGGAGGTCCGTGAGAAGGCAGAGGCAAAGGGAGAGGAGCTCCCCGCGGAGAAAGCGTTCGACAGTAACTGTATCACTCCAGGTCCGTGGGCGAAGATGCTATGCACCATTCCTCTCCTCATCCGTCTTACCATTTCCCAGGAACTGTCTTCATGGCGAAACTGTCCGAACAGTTGAGATACTTTATAAACAAGAAGATCACTGAAGATGCAAATTGGAGAGAAGTACAAGTTGTCCTTTCTGGTCACGAGGTCCCTGGAGAGGGGGAACATAAGATAATGGAGTACATCCGACTATCACGCGCACAACCAGATTACAACCCAAACGTCCGACATTGTCTGTACGGCCTCGACGCTGACCTTATCATGCTTGGGTTGCTTAGTCACGATCCACACTTTTGTCTTCTCCGTGAGGAGGTCAAATTTGGACCGTCTTCCAAGAGAAAAGGTGGTGGAGGGTCCGTCGTTTCTTTCTATTGTCATTCATCCATGCTTACTCCATGATTAGTCCGGAATCGCAGAACTTCTACCTCTTGCATCTCTCCCTGATGCGTGAATACTTAGACCTAGAATTTCGTGATATTGAATCCGTCCTACCGTTCGACTACAGCCTAGAACGTGTCATAGACGACTTCATACTCCTTGCAGTCTTTGTCGGGAACGATTTCCTGCCCAACCTTCCCGACTTACATATCCATGAAAACGGATTAGAAAGGCTGTTCGATGTGTACAAGAAGGTTTTACCTTCACTTGGTGAGTTGTCGAATTTCAATCGTCACCGGTACTCAGCGCGAAACGTCTAGATGGCTATATCAACGAGAACGGGACCATTAACATGAAGCGCCTCCAGGTTGTGCTTGACGAGATGAAGATATGGGAACGAGAGATATTTGAGAAGGAGTACGCTGATGCGAACTGGTTCAAGGGAAAGCAGAGCAAACATGCCCATGAGATGGAGATGGCACGCAAGCGCACTGGCCTTGGTCCGTTATTCAGCTGTCGATGTTATTTGATTCCTGCTAACCGAAACCGTCGCTAGTTCTGACGAGAGCCCAGCGCAATATATTCGACAAGGTGAAGACGTTCGTGGTGGATAGCCGAAGAAAGCAACCGAATATGAACACGTCGCTCAGCATGCCAAATTCCTTCCCTTCCCGAGATCGCAATTTTATCACAACACTCAGCACGGACCTCCACCTATCTGTAACTTGGGATGAATATGACGAAGATGATCAGAACCTTGTTACATTACGACTCCCCAGTTCGATGGAGGAGCCCGTATTAGAATCCGGAGAATCAGGTGCCAATGGAAGTGAAGACGATGACGAACAGTGGGAAGATGTATCAGATGAGGACGAAGAAAGCCGATTAGCAGTTGATCGTGTGTTGAACAAGTATGAAAAAGCGCGCGTCGTGTATGATGACGAGGGTGGTGGGTTTGACGCACGGTACGAAAAATCCGTGAGCGACAAGATGGACGAGTGGAAGCGTTCGTACTACAAGGTGGGTGGAAGTCCTTCTCTTAATGGAGCTTCTACTTATCCAGGTCACCATTCGACTGGTAGGGCAAGCTTAATATATCATATGACGACCCAGAGCAGATGAGAGCCTTGGTCTTTAGATACACCGAAGGCTTGCAATGGGTCATGCACTACTACTACAGCGGGGTTGCTTCATGGAGTTGGTTCTACAACTACCACTACGCGCCACGGATATCTGGTATGCAGGTTATCGATGTTTGATGGTGTGATTGCTTATCCTTTTCGACGCAGATTTGCAAGGTATTGGGGATATGGAGTTTTCGTTCGAACTTGGGAAGCCCTTCCGACCATTCGAACAGTTGATGGGTGTACTGCCGTCTGCAAGCAAAGACCTCATACCATTTCCATACCAAGTGAATTCCGTTCCCTCCGCCTCTGTAACTCTTCTCACGTACAATCTCTTAGGATCTGATGTATAGCCTGAATTCGCCGATCCTTGACTTTTACCCACAAGAATTCGAGCAAGATTTGAACGGGAAGAAGCAAGACTGGGAGGCGATCGTCAAGATCCCTTTCATCGAGGAATCTCGACTACTCAGAGCCATGGCTTGTACGTGTTGCATCCTTCTCCCGAAATCATTACGCTAACCCGAGCTCTTACAAGCTCATGAACATCGCCTGACGTCAGAGGAAAAACGACGGAATAGCTTCGGAACAAGCACCAAGTTCTCGTTCAGCACGGGAGGGCCGACCGAATATCCATCGTCCCTGCCCAACTTCTTTCCTCCTATATATCGATGCACATGTTTCATGGAACCGTTCGATCTCCCGACTCTGGATGGCCTCCATCTTATCCCCGGACTTTGTGACGGCGTTGTTCTTGGTGCTGAAGCCCTTGCGGGCTTCCCATCTCTTGATACACTTCCGCACTCGGCCCAGCTTGGGTTCCATGGCGTCAACGTCCATGGATCAGAGAGTCGAAACAAATCGATGGTGGTGCACATCCAGAACCCTCACGAGAACCGGAAGATAGAGGAAATCGCGAAAGAGATGGTCGACAAACGCGCCTTTCTTGGTTGGCCGTTCCTTCAAGATGGACGTGTCGTAGCCGTGTCAGATTCGTTATTCAAGTATGAAAGGATGGTGGTCATACCGGGTAATCCACCGAAGATCGTCGCCAATCCTCATTCGCCTCAGGGTCTTAGTCATTGGAAGATGAAAGCGGAGCGGATCGAACAGATGTATTCGAAAAAGTGTGGTGTCATCACTGGTGATGTGGAGGTGCTAGTTCACGTACGACCCCTGAGAGGTGCGTGTTCTCTTGCATATCGTCGAGGCTATAACTCTGATTGGCGTGTAGGCATGAAACGCCTGGAGTCAGGTGCTTTCGTCAAGGACTATGAAGGTCCGGAGAAGGAGATCGAACAGGCGGTTCAGATGGTGATCTCTCAGGTCGCCTCTGAGGATCCGCGCTTCCTCGAGAAGGATCCACCGCCATTGTCGGAAGAGTTTCCGGATGGGTGTAGAATCTTCTTCCTTGGCGAGCACGCATACGGGGTTGCGGCTCAAGTGGCAAGCACGACCAACGACACACTATCCGTCGTTTTGGCTGTACGTCATCAATGGCCTCATGTCCACATTCTGAGTTAACCTATCATCAAATAGTTCTTCCCGTCGGATAAGGCGGAGAATGACAAGTTCAAGGCTATCGTCCAGAATCGGGCGTCACAGCAATACCACCCATCTTTCAAGGCGGCCAAAATGCTCCATATCTCCGGTCGAGCCCTCTCCAGGATCACGTCTAGTTTCATGGTCTTGACATCAGATTCTTCCAAGAATAATTTGGGTCTCAGTCTCAAATTCGAGGCGAAGAGCTTGAAGGTGATCGACTATTCTAGAAAGGAGGGACAGTATTGGGAGTTCAGCGGTAAGACGATCGAGCTCATTCAGGAGTACAAGGTACTGGTCCTTGTTTGGGAGCTGCCTTAACACATTAATCCCATGCGTTTGTAGAACAAGTTCCCCGAAGTCTTCAGGGTGCTTGATCAGAGCGGAGATGGTAAACGTCCTTCCTATACTCCTGTCAATCCTTTCTCACTTCTATCCCCAGAGATGACCCGTGCGACTGACATTTTCGGCGAAAACGCTGATGAACGCATAAAGGAAGTCAAGAGCTGGCTCAAGTCCAAGGGCGTTCGGGACTTCGCGCCTGTCTCGCTCTTCGCTGACCAACTCACGAAGGAGACTGTACGCGAGATCGAAGAGTACGCCGACAGCATCAGCAAAAACAAGTCCACGACAGCGATTAAAAAAGCTGTAGTCAAGAACATTCCTCGGCATGCTGTTCTCAAACCTGCCCATGCTATCTACCGTCTCCAGAACCAACACTTTGCGCTGGGCGATCGCGTGACCATGGTGCAAGACTCTGGAGGAGTGCCGTTGTCGGTGAAGGGTGTCGTCATCGGACTCCACTCGAAATTCATGGACGTCGCATGGGATGTTCCATTCATGTCGGGAGTGACACTTGGTGACAGGTACGTTCCTTCTTTGTTGATGCTTCAACCCTCGACCTAATATTCATTCAGATGTTCGCAGTACCGCGGGTCGACAGTGGAGTTCGACTCGTGTCTAAACTTGAGCAACCCGCAGTTCATCGCATCAACGCAGTCAAACTCGGCGTCTCCACCTCGTCCCAACGTGCCGTTCAAACCCCGTTCTGGGCCGTACCCCGCTATTCGACCACCCCCTGGTCAGCCCGCCGCAGCTGGGTTCCGTCCAGCTCCGCAGCCCCAGAGGTGAGTGGAGATGTGAGCTTTGAGGAATGGTCAGATACTTATCATAACGCAGGCAACTATCCGGACCTATAGCTATCATGGCCAACCCTAACCGAGGACGTGCGACTGGTTTTACAAACAGTCGTGGTCCATTACAGCCAAACGGACCACACCCATCTGCACCATCTCGTGGCTCTAATGGATACGGCGGCCGAAGAAACCACGAAGACAGTCGAGACGGAGGACCAAACGGTCACGATGCATCAGCGCCAATCCCCAACTCTTCTTCTCTCGACCGTAGCAGAGCTGATGCAACAGCGTCACACAATGAGAGAGATACTTCAGACGCGCCTCATCACCAGGACCAAGTATGCCAACGTAGTCCCTCCGGCTCTGGGCGTGGATTTAGCCCACGCGGACGAGGAGGGTTCCATCATCTCCCAAGAGGAGGCTTCAACAATGCACGCGGGAGGGGAGGCTTCGTACCGGGATTTGATCGTGGAGGCCGAGGAAGGGGAGGGTTCAGAGGACGCGGAAGAGGAGGCCCGTATAATGTTATACCACCATTGCAATCCTCTTAGTGGGTGAACTGGTTTGGGTTCTTGGGTTGTTGTTTTGGGTAATTACGAGGATATCTGTTGTAGCTAAGTTATACTGTTTCGTCGCTAGCAGGTATGTATCGTATCGTTCATTGAACCTTTTGGTGACACCACTCAAGCCTAGATGTGCGTACTCACTAACCTTGTCGGAATTCTCACGGCGTATTATAACCTGGTAAACATGTTTGTAAGGGGTGGGGTATGAGGACATAGGGGCGACATTCGATCCATCTAACCTGCAGACATACCGTGACGGTCCCAACAACGTTTATTCAAGCAACTGCTCGAAATTCCACTGCAAGATGACACCTGTCCTGGCTTCTGATTGCGCGCATTCAAAGCACGTCCTCCAAAGTCACGCTTATTCGCTGCGACCAGATATGAGTGATATGTCTACCTACGACCCGCTCATGGATGCCGTCGGTCAGTCATGGATTTTTTTTCTTTCGAATTGAGCGGACCGACTTCCTTGGGGCTTTACTCTCCGTTGTTACGCAGTACAGGCAATGCCCCAATCGTACTCATCGGGGATGGGTCACACGGAACCTACGAGTTCTATGCTCACCGTGCACAACTGATCCATCGGCTCATCACTGAGAGGGGATTCACCGCCATCGCCTTGGAGGCGGACTGGCCGGACACCTTCAGAATCAATCGATACATTCATGGATGTGGAACCGGTATTCGCGAGGAAGGAATTACAGACGCGATGGATTCACTCAGAGAATTCGAGAGGGTGCGTAGGCTGCATCAATTCCGTTTATTTTGTTCCCTTCCAGCTAATCTACGGCGTGCAAGTTCCCGAAATGGATGTGGAAGAACGAGGTCATGTTGCCTTTCATACGCTGGCTCCGTGAACACAACGATGAAGTGATTTGCTCAACCAACGACCCTTACAAGTGTGCATCCATCTACGGGATGGACCTTTATTCTCTTCATCGCAGCGCAGAGATTGTTATAAGGTACCTCGAGAAAGTCGATCCCGAAGGCGCAAAATTTACAAAGAAGAACTACAATTGCTTTGAGCAATTTGGCGAAGACACGTCGACCTACGCAATCGCTGCTCAGCTCGGATTTGCTAAGGTGAGAAGCACCAGATATAGTATGGGTTCAGAAGTTGTCTGACTGAACTTGTTTTGCCAACAGACCTGCGAGAAGGAGGTGACACAAGCTTTGGTTGACCTAGTTCGCAATTCACATGCATACAGAGATGCACTCAAACCAATTCCCGGGTGTCATCCAGGCGAAGAGCAGTTCATGGCACAGATGAATGCTTTAGTTGTAAGAGACGCGGAGGAATATTACAGGACGATGATGTCCGAAGATGTCCGTTCTTGGAACCTCAGGCTAGTCATTCGACGTACGTCCGTTGTCACTCACCACTCACTCGCTGTCCTCATTCCGCAGAGATGACCACTTTGCTCGCGCCGTACAGCTTATTCGGAGGCATCTCCTTCGAGAAGAGCCTCATGAGGAAGTCCCCCCTCAGGAAGCCAAGATCGTCATCTGGGCTCACAACTCCCACGTCGGTGACGCTCGCGCAACGGATATGGGTATCCGACGTGGGGAGATCAATGTTGGACAACTGATGCGGGAGATGTATGGAAATGACAATGTATTCACGGTCGGATTTTTGACGGATATGGGTACGGGTAAGCTATGGCCTTGCGTCGTCCGTGTGTTCACATTGCTTCTACTCCCACATTAGTGACCGCAGCAGATGCATGGGATGAGCCGCCACGCCTTTTCGAAATGAGAGCCCCAATAGACAGCTCGATCGAGAAGTTATGTTCCGATTGCGATTGTTCTAACAAGATCATCGTAGCCAAGAGAATTATACAGTCTCAGGATGGCATAAATCAAAAGGTCGATGTCGATCGGGAATTGACTGAGTTAGTCCTTCTGTACTCCAGGTTCTATGTACTGACGACCATCCATCTGTTCCTCAACGTCCACAGAATCCTTAACGTCCCACGTCTCCAGCGCTTCATCGGGGTGATATACAAGCCAACGATCGAGCGACTCTCCCATTACTCGAGGTGCAATGTCGCAGAACAGTTGGATGCCCTTGTGACGTTGACGAAATCGAGAGGCATACAGCCATTGGAGAAAGAGGATACATGGCACGGAACGATGAGAGGCGAGGCAGATTTAACATTCCCATTTGGTTTATGATGAGTAGCTGACTCTGGTTCAGCCCGCTGAGTAATGCAAGCTATGAATCGAGATCCGACTTGAGGTGCAGTTTCAATTATTCACAATCTCGAACGCCGGCTGTGCCTTCCAGTGAACCAGTCTCTTGCAGCGGGAGTCGGAACTTCGAGTTTGGCACTGTGCTGCAATGCCCCACAGCCTGCGCGAAAGATCGAGTCGGATGTACAAAATATTAAGTCACACTTCAAGCAGCCCAGAGAACGAAGAAGCAATACTCCCTGTCCGAATTGACAAGGCTGGGCTTACTCAAGCTTCGCAACAAGGCCGCGAACGACGGAGAACAAATCGCATTAAATATATGTAGATCATCAAGGTTAACTTGACTTCATATGCAAGTTCCGAAGTCGTCTGCGGCTTTACTTGTAATATAGGAGAGCTCAAAGCCCAACACGTGACTGTAATCCAAGAGTAAAATGAAGTGTCACGGCCGCAAAGGTGTTGAACAGCGAGGCGCAGTGCTCGTGCAGATTCGATACTATCCAGAGCTTTCCGTCGAGAAGCATTGCGATCTCCAGTGCGTCGCGTAACCCAATTTGCTACAGCTTGTCAACGCATCCCCGCTGAGCGACGTCGGGGTCTCGGATCCAGACTCAGACTCGGGCTGGGCGGGTAACTTGAAGGTGTCCAACTTTGACCTCGTTTATTGCAAGCTATACATCGAATCCGCATTTCTGAGATGGTAACAGTAACACTAACGGGCTCAACCGTGACACTACATAATCCCCCCTTATTCTACTTATCAAAATACAGACTGTGCTCAATATTAAATAAAATATTCAAAATGGTTGTCTTATTTCATTCGAAAATGTTAGCCAATTGCAAGCTACGCTGTATTTCAAGTTCTGAATGTTGCATAAGCCGAAGAACCGAAGAAACAGAAGAAGTCGCAATAACTCGAGGCTCAAATTAGACATTTATTGATGCCGTCCTCAGATCTCAATACTCTGGTCTGGGTCCTTGTGAGCTACGCACTTGCGCTCAGCTGGTTGCCATTTGAAAAAAAAAAAAACAAGCCTCGGACTCGCACACGGACACGGAGTCTGAGATTCAAGTTGCCACACAACCTCTCGGACGTGATTGCATTGTAGCTGCACCGTGCACCGATTGCTGGTGGCACATCTCGACCTCGTCACGGTGTTATGATCACCTTCGGGCTACTCTCCAACATTAGTACTGCAAGTGAGTCTTCCACTCCATCCGTGGCGCAGAGGCGACCTGAGAAGAACCCACCCAGAAGCAGACTCGCAAACGCGTTATACAATGATCGTAAGTTGTCCATCCGTGTCACCAAAGTGGATAAAGCACCGCTCTAGCAGATCTCGGGCATGCTATTTACCAACACTCCGACCTCCATCCCCCCTCTCATACCCTCCAGGGAGACTCGGAGTTGGTTCTCACGAATACCGTGTAGTATTTCCTCCAGTGTCGTGTCCTTGCAAATGCTCAATTACCCCACAGGTGCGTTTTTCACTTTGTTTTTGCATATACACTCGGACAGACGTTATTCCAGTGAAAAAGCAGAGCAGAGCCAGATTGTTCCGTAGTCCCGAGCAACACCAGTTCGATATGCATACCCTCGGGGCGAGGTCAAGGTGCCTCTGCCCCAAGAGACCGGACGGACAACCAATATGACGGTATCCTGACTGTTTGGCGGTTTAGCTCGGGCCTAAAGCTTGAGGTGCGTAGTTGGGTATTCGTGTTCATCAGTGATCATGAAAATGCTCTCAGACTCGTCCTGAGCAAGAGAGCTAGCCGAACTTTGCCGAAGGACCCTTATTTTCCTTTTTGGCCCACCTTCATCCAATCATAGCTCTCAAATGGCCTACGAAAGAGTCGTCAAGCGGTAATGTCGCTACTGGTTTGCTGATGCCTTCGGTAGGCACTGACCCACATCATCTATTAGATTCGGTGCTCGACATGTGTCTAGAAGCCCTGAATTCAGAGTAATAGGTGCCCAAATGAAATCGATATAGGGCATATTAGTAGCGTCATTGTGCCTGACCGGCTCCACCAAGGGAATGCATAACGTACGTTGATGCACGTTCACCCTGAATCTTCTCTTTCTCTACGGTGCGTCATTTTACCGACAATTTTCGACCGTCTTCAAGCTTACAAACTAGATGATGATGCTTTGGATACTATTCTCAGCTCGTACACTATCTTTTGGTAGGGGAATTTTATAGGAATTGTATCCTTTCACACTCGTGCTTTCGATGAATGAACCCCAACAGCGTACCTCACACGCACAGCATTGTCTTTGATAAAGCCACCGCCTTCGACTTGCAACTCCGCTAGACGCTGGATTCGACCAGTTTATTAAGTGGAACAACTCCAAAGATCGCTCACTCTCCACCACTACTGTCACCAAATCCAATCATGCTTTCACGCCTGTACGACTACGTCCAACAGCACCGTGAGTTCTTCGACCTTAGATGTGCTCCTCAACTCATACAAGAATCTCGGTAGCAAAGTACCCAAATTCCCAGCACCCGAATCCCCAGCACCCCCAGTACCCGAATCCCCAACACCCGAATCCCCAACACCAGTATCCGCAGTACCAGAATCCTCAGCACCAGAGTCCTCAGCACCAGAATCCTCAGCACCAGAATCCCCAGCATCAGTATCCTCAACACCAGAGTCCTCAGCACCAGAGTTCCCAGCATCAGTATCCTCAGCACCAGTATCCCCAGCACCAGTCATCAACGGGTATGGGCGCTAAGATCAACCCTGGTGCCGCCAGTGTCGCCGCAGCGGGCCGTGGGGCAAAGAAAGTTTACAATGAGTACGAAGGTAAGTAGGAGAGGCGGCGATGCCACTGGAACGGCTTCTTTTCCCCGCTCATCGGTATCACCAGGTGTGGGATTTGCGACCCTTGGCGCTGGCAGCGTCGCGGTAGCGGGCTACGAAGCCGCAAGGTATTACAATGAGCATGAACGTAACCGGGAGCAGCAGCAGGTGGAGGAATGGGAGTGGCAACAGCAGCAATTGGAACGGCAGCAGCAGCAACAGGAATGGGAGCAGGAATATGTAGAAGAGGAAGTGCTAGAGGAGGAGGAGTGAATCAGACTGCACCTCCGAGCTAGTAGCAGAATTTTGATCCACACATGATCTGGTTGTATGTTAGGTGATCTGTGTATGAATACGAGTGAGCGACGGGGGGGTTATGAAGAGGATTACTTCAAAGTCGTGATGATTATCAAGGCAGAGAGTTCATCAGTGTACGCTCATCTGGTTGGTTTGTTCAAATAACAAAACGTCATGTCCCATATCAGCAGTATCAGTATCTACGTAACCACCGCTCGTAACTTGCAGACCGTCGACTGAGGCTGCCAGACCATGCATGGCTTGACTCTGTCACTCAGTGGACTCTCATCATGGATACATCGTATCTTCCCCGATAGGAATATCGCAAAATCCGCACATCCACTCCTGGTCACGGTTCTGCATTTTAAACACATACACATTGAATGACACGCATCTCACGATTATAATGCCTTCTGCTACGCCAATAATTTGCCCGTGAGCACTACTCTGGTGCGTTTCTCACTTGGATTTTGTCCAGAAGATAAAAGCATACATTATGGATTCGAATAGTGAAAAGGGGTTGTTTGTGATAGTAGCCTAACTGGGACACAACCCGACTTCGCGGACCGCGTTACCGGTCAAGCTTCAAGGTCCGTTCTGGCAGAAGTGCTTGACCACGATCAGCGCCCAGCTACTCGACAGTCCACTGAACCCAACTACGAACGCACATCCAATGGCAGCGAATCTTCCAATTCCAGTTTACACAAGTCTCGAAGACGTATATCAGAATCTCGGGACCTCACTAAAGCACGCGTGAGTCAGGTGGTATTGCCCCTCTATCATCGAATGAGCCTACGACAGTCTCTCAGCGAACGTTGGGATAATCTTGCTAAAGAGTTTACGTCCAAGTTCGGAAAAACGCCAGCATACATTGCGCGCGCTCCAGGTCGTGTCAAGTGAGTTACTGATTCCTTGCTCGAGGGACATCCAAACGTCGATAGTCTTGCTCACACGGGCTTCCAGCCTCATAGGTGGGTCCTCCTCCCTGGAACAACCCTCGATTCGTGATCAATAGCATGACTTGGAAGGCGAACATATCGACTATTCTTTGTTCGGCGTATTTCCTGCCGCGATCGAGCATGATATCCTTATTGCATGTGCACCAAGAGCCGCTGCAGACGATCACACGCCCGGGAATGTGATCGCCGATAATCTACACAGGAAGTATAAACGTCAAGTTTTCGCTCCCATCCGCAAACCGTCGATGGGTCCCGCAGGCAAAGAGGATGTTCCTGCCGACGCCGTACACGTTGAATCATGGCATCTCGATATCAACACTGTACCGCTGGGATGGGAAGGATACGTCAAAGCGGGGTATTATGTACGTACCTTGATCCCCTTTTCATGTTGCGCGTAGCACTGACTTGTAACTGCCTTTGTAGGGTGTCCTAAACCACTATTTCTCACCAGAATTGAAAGCTTCATCGCCTGTTCCCGTGGACCTGCTTGTGACAGGAACAGTCCCAGCGGGATCCGGACTATCTTCTAGTGCAGCAATGGTAGTCTCATCGACGCTAGCTTTCCTAGCCGTCAACGGAATTCTCGATGACCCAAGCATCGCGCCCACTAAGGGCTCTTTGGTGGAAATGGCAGTTGAGAACGAGAAGCGTGTCGGTAAGTATCCTTCTCCACTCGTCACGAAACCGCTTACGAACTAGACGGACAGGCGTTAACAGCGGGGGGTTAGTAACACCTCCCATGACTGACTACAGATCCATGCTAATGAATGGCCCTGCATAACCATAGAATGGACCAAGCAGCATCCGTCATCTCCCTCGCAGGATCTGCCCTTTATGTTTCCTTCTTCCCCAGGCTCAGCGCTGAAACTATTCCACTTCCGGGTCCCCGTCCAAGCTGCCCTAACCTTCCATCTGCTACATTAGTCTGTGCGAACTCTCTTGTGGTATCGGACAAAGCCGTCCACGCCAAGTACCAGTATAACCTCCGTGTCGTCGAGTCCCTTGGAGCTGCACGCATACTCGCCGTTCGTCTTGGGGTCAAAGTGGATCCAAGGGAGAGGATTACGTTGAGAGGTGTCATGGCGAAGCTGATGAACGAACCGGAAGATCAGAAGGAAGAGGATGTGCAGGAGGTGAAGGCAGGGTTGGAGAGGATGATCAAGGAAGTTGAACGCTTGAGGCCGGATGGCGCGGGGGACGGAGACCAACTAGGGGTCACTCTGGAGACGATGATTGAGTGGTCTGGCATGGGCGAAGAACTTTTCAAAGACGTATATCTTTCGTGGGTCGAAGGTGAGTGAGACTCTTGATTTGATAACCAGTTCCAACCCATCGTCTAGTCGAGACTACGTACTTCCAGTTGTATAAGCGGGCGAAGCACTGCTATACGGAGGCACTCCGTGTACTCAAGTTCCGCGAGATTTGTCTGGCTGCAGAGAAATTACTCGAGGCTTATCAAGGGGACACCGCGTTCAGAGCACTAGGGGAACTGATGAACGAGTCTCAAGAAAGTTGTGCAAAGCTTTATGAGTGTACGTGTGCAGAAGTCGACCAGCTCACCAAATTCGCTCGCGAAGCTGGAGCATACGGCAGCCGTGTGACAGGTCTGATAGCCTTTTGTTTTCATCGATGAGCCATTACTCATGCTCTTCGATGTCTACAGGAGCAGGATGGGGGGGCTGCACCGTGTCCTTAGTACCCGAGGACCAGGTCGAATCCTTTATCGACTCCGTCAAGAAAAACTACGAACCATACCAACATCTCGAAGGAGAGGCATTGAGAGAGGCTATATTCGCGACGAAGCCGAGCAGTGGAGTGTGTGGTAAGTCTGTTTGTTTCCACTTTCCTCCCCCTCCGCCCCCTCAGGACTTCGGACCGGGGTTTGCTGAAATATTCCGATCAGTGTACAAGTTCACAGAATGAAGCCGGAAACGGAACCTTGTCATATCGGATGGTTGTTTCTATTGGTAATTTTTATGTGTATTGTGCATGGAGTGTATTCATCCCTCAAAAAAGTCCGACTCGACATGCTGAGCTGAACAGGGTGAGGCTCGTCGACTGCGAGGAGTTACTTCGGATAAACCCCTAATCAAAGATAAGATAAGATACAAACGACGTCACACGTGAGCCATGAGTTCCCCCGCTCACGCATATAAGACCTAGGAAGATACAAAAAGGTCCCCTTGGATCGTAACCACCATCACGACAGAGCATGTCTGAAGCATATACACCCGTCTTGCTTTCCCTCCCTGGAACGCTCACGCCCACATTAGCAGTTGAGGTGAGTTAAACGCTTTAACTAAAATGCCGTACTGTGGGAAATTGAAGTTGATGGTTGGCGTTGATCTTTGGCGTCGATGTTGTGTAGGTTCTCCCTCATGGTGTGACCATTCACAGGATTATCGTTCAGCTCAATGGGAAGGTTCGTGCCGATTCTTCGCGATTTGCGTTTTCAGGGGAGTTGAGACTGGATATATGATTGCAAGACGCACGATATCGTCATTGGACCTGAAGACCCCAAGGACCACAGTGTCGTCAAGTACACAAACACCATCATTGGACGATATGCAAACCGCGTACCCGTTGGAATGCATGTTGTTCAAAAGGATGGGATCTCTTCTACTTTTGAGGCACTAACGAACGGTACGAACGTTTCCCCCCGGCATGTTTGTGGCAAACTCCTGTTGACGATCTCTTTCGCTCTCATTCCCGTCGGTATCTCCAGAAAGCCCCAAGGTTTCTCTTCACGGCGGTCCCAAAGGATTCGATTTTGGAGTTTGGCAAAAGTTTGACAGCTTACAAGACGCGAAACTCTTTACGAAAGCGGAGCTTCAGTCCATCGCTTCTAAAACGGACGCTAGTGTGGCCATATTCTCGCTCACTTCGCCGGATGGTGATCAAGGATACACCGGAACCTTATATTTGGAGACGCTGGTCGTACTTTTGCCGCCGGTGAAGTTGGAGCCTTCGATGGTGTCACAGCACGAGATTGGAAGTATCGTCATCGTGTACCGTGCGAAACTCATCGATGAAGGACAGAAAAAAGTGACACCCATTAACCTTACTCAGGTATGTGCGTTTTGTGGCAGGATGGAATCTGTGTGAGGTATTCACACCGAGAGCTTGTTAGCACTGGGGTTTCAACCTTGACGCAAGTCTGACGGAGGGGGAAGAAACGCTCAAGGTCCTAAACCACGACTTGACGATCAAGGTACAGCATTTTCACCCCATGTCCCTCGTCGCCTGACTCTGTTTCCCGTCAGGCCAGTCACATTGCAGAGCTGCAACCCAACTTCTTGCCCTCTGGAAGATACATACCCGTGGCAGAGGCCAATAACAGCAGTGGTGCACACATCCACGCTAACAAGCGTATTTGTGACCTCTTCCCTGGGATCGGATACGGTGCGTCGGCTGCACAGCACCTTTGCCCACGCTTATGTTCTTAAAAGATGACTACTACTTATTGAGCCCCCGTTCTAACCTTAAGCTTGCTTCTCCCCATCGCATTCCCATCTCCGAGTTCTCAGACTCACTCAACCTTGTCAATGACATACTGACCCTTAGGAACGAGCCCGTGTTAAAACTCTCTTCTGACAAATCTGGGCTCGCTGTCGAGTTTGATTCGAACCGTGCGTGGCTCAATGTCTGTTTGTATGCCCTAATTGATCGGGAGGTTGTGTATATATTGCAGAGGCTGGTCTGATGTTCTACACAAACAACCATGCGAACACAAAGGGATACAGAAAGAAGATCCATGGTGGGACTGGGCTCGAAGGCGATGGTTACGTCCCCCAATGTAAGCCGGCTTTCATTCACCCGCTCGAGGAGTTACTCGTCTCAATTTCATGTACAGCGGCTGCGTTCATCGAGTTCCACGAGGTAACATGACTTTCGTCCAAAGGCCTAATGCTAATACATTAACGTGTACAGCCTCTGTCTGCATTCCTCTATCCCACCAGTACGAGTACCGACACGCTCTTGACGTCGGATCAAATCTACAATAACTACGTCCGCGCGGATATCGTTGCCAGACCAAGCGAAACCCGGGAATGAACGCAACCATGAAGCAAGCATGTCGGGAATTGACACGGGCAGTGTGGCACAGAGTGTTGTAGGCATATTGCTTTCGCCATGTTGTCCGGTGGTTTGAATCGTTCGGAGTCAAATTTATTGTGTATTATGAATGAGAAGTATGTCATAGTATTTATTCGAGGCCGGTGTGGACTACCTGCACCACAGGACCACTACCATATTATAATAAAGTCTCAAGCCTCAAGGTCACAGGTTAGCTTGTTGATGCTCGGAAATTACTCGGAAATGGTCGAAATGATCCCATCCACACGACGCAACGTCTCGACTTCTAAACGAGCTGTAGTGTAGGTACGACAATAGATCCAGGGACGCGATCAAGACACGGTGCACAGCACAAGACGATATCGGTATCAACTCTCGGTATCGGTATATATGCGTAAGATCAGGTATGAAGAAAAAACATCACAAAAACCTATTAGTCCATATGCTAAAAAATCCACTGTCAATAGCGGAACAACAACAGTACTGCTTATGTAGCACTATATATGTATGGCGATCATGTCAGTGTAAGATTGGAGTAACGAAAGAAAACGTTCGTGAATATCGATGGAGGTGCTTTTACGAGAGGAAAGCGACGGCGAAGAGGGTGCCGAGGACACCAGCAACCGAAGAGATGCCGAGAGCAGTAGCACCGTTGGATGTTGGGGTAGGTGCACCAGCAGAGCCAGTTCCCGACGATGGCTTACCGGAAGCACCAGTTGCACCAGCTCCTGGAGCACCAGTCGCAGCGGCACCAGTTGGAGCAGGGAGAGAAGTGTAGAGAGCGGCCGACTGGTAAGTAACACAGTTGGAGGAAGATGGGACGACGGGGGTGTAGGGAATACTGAAGGCACCGGAGAAAGGCTGAGAGAAGGTCATCGTGGCACCGTTGGTGACATAGGTACCGACGGGGGTCTTGAGGTCAGCGTCGCAAACTTCGAAAGTACCATTTTGGGCGTTGTTTGGCATGTTGTATTCGCAACCAATGCGGTCATAAATGTTCAGGCAGTAATTGGTCTGGTTCTCTTGGGAGCTAGCGGGGTCACAGATGGTGAGGCAGAATGCGTTGCCACCAATGAACCTATAAGGTTTTAAGTCGTAGTCCGTGAGTCGCAACGTTAAAAACGTACGCGTTCCATTCGATGACCTGCTGGTAGGAGTTGTTGTTACCCCCGTTGCTAGGGAAAGCGTTCGAATACATCAAACCACCGAGGGGGTTACCACGCTGATCAAAATAGCAATGAACATGAGGATGAAAGGAAAATCAAATGGCGTACCAAGTCAGCACCGTGAGGGTCAAGTTCTCCTCCGTAGTCACCGAGTTGCAGGTTGACCTGGGTCTGGTCGATGAAACCGACATATTGAACGTACGCACTCGTCCTGAGGACTTGGACACCAGTCAAAGCACCCTCGGGTATGAGACGAGTGCCGTGGCCAGTCTTGGTGCACCATGCAACTTCCAGCTGTTCCGTGTCGCCAATGGTGGAATTCGGCATAGGGGGTGCCCAAAGACAGAAGTCTTGGCAGGGACAAGAGAATCAGTGGGAAAATGAAACCCATTCAGGGTTTGAACATACCATCGATATGGTTCATCATGGACGTCTGGCACAAGGACTGCTGATTCTGGGTGGTCGAATTGCACAGGTTGTAGCCATACTGAGGGCCACGAATGGTACCAGGGACGTTGTCAATTTGGTAAGGCTAGCACAATGAGTGAGAAGTGGTTGTCGAGGGAAAAAGTCTTGGGTTCGCTTACGATGTTGGGGTAAGTGAAGTGCTTGTCGACAAGTGGAGTGGGATCAGCAGGGTCGGGCTGGGCAAGCACCGATCGAGAAAGAATTGCGACAGCAAGGAGAGCAGAAAGAGCGGAGCGAGACATGTCTCAAAGAAAAATGATTTGGACGGGTTGAGTGTAGAAAGCTGGGCCTCTGGAGAAGGGAAACGAAAAAAGCGGATGCTGCGAGTCAAACTTTGGCGGCCATGCTCATATAGGAAGGTATTTATAGGAACAACCGGACATTTCGCACACCAAAATAGAAGAAACTAAAAATAGAAGCACATTAGCTCCGCAATCGTTTATTTTCGCCGTCGACATGAAGACGACCTGCCATCGCGTCGCCTTTTGTCGGTTGAAAGAAACGAGAGACAATCATATAAAAGATGCCATTCAAGCGGGTAGAATCGAAAGAAAATACCAAGGATAGTACACTCTCTGACAATCCTTGCTTTTTCCTGAGTTTCCATACGGCATGTGCCTGACCGAAACACGGTCATTGAAAGCATGTATGTATCAGTCACATTTCTAAGAATACCACTAGACATGGAATCCAGACAACAACATTGCACGCTACCAGAGGCTAGCGATGACAACTACACGACATTAACATCCCACCCATTTGGGTCTAGGAACAACAGCGTACACCCAACATATATTGCATATATCTTTTCACAAAAACTTCATCGCGAGGCCCATTACGTCTGAGGTTTCAACTTTTCCCTTAGTCTGGTATTGCGCAAAGAGCTGCATGGCTGTCGCTGCCGCGGATTGCATAGCTGTCAAAAAGTATTATGTATTCGTTTAGGTGTCATGGATATGCCGGGCGCTAATAACTCACCCTGTGCCTTATCCTGAGGCTTGCCTCCACCACTGGCAGACGCACTCCCGCCGTTCTTCTTATCAAACAGCTTGCCAGCTTGAGACATCGCTAGAGCCATCTGTGCAGATGGTGGGTAATGTAATGAGGACACGAGGCAGCAATAGTACTCACGACCTTATCCTGTAACCCCC
Source organism: Chalciporus aff. trinitensis (assembly GCA_038089015.1). Taxonomy (NCBI): domain Eukaryota; kingdom Fungi; phylum Basidiomycota; class Agaricomycetes; order Boletales; family Boletaceae; genus Chalciporus; species Chalciporus aff. trinitensis. Next base: position 29,096 of record JBBPJZ010000033.1, read on the forward strand.
CTCCAGAACCACGCGCGGCTGCCGTATCCGCTTCTTCTTCGTCCTCTTTGGCTTGAGGGCGTGACGCTCCTCCACCGGACTTACTGCCCAAGAACCCACCAGAAGGGGCTCCACCACTAGCGGCGACAGTTTGCTTAATAGCCTCCATCGCAGCAGCAGCTCCAATGGTGTTCGCATCCAATGGTCCGTGCGAGTCCTCATCCCTATTCGTTATCAGCGTCATCAAACACCAAACCCAGGGTATGTTACTCACCCATAGGCTTTACGATGCGCATCAGCGTGGGCCTTGTAGTCAGGCTCCTCGTCAGCGCGCTGGGGACGAGACTGAATACGTTCGTGAAGTCCTTGGGTAGCTTGGTGGTACACATCGTGGTCATCATCTCCTTCACCGTGTGCGTGGGCCATGCCTGCTAGATGAGAATACGGGTTGTTACCCTTGCCTATATGTGCACATCCAATGAATCATTAGTGCATATACACAAGCAAAAAACATGCCCGCTTTACCTGACTGACTCTCCGACTTGTAATAGCTATCAGCCTCGCCCCTCCTTGGAGGCTCTTCCCCACGCCTTGCAGTAGGACCACCATAACGGTCCTCCTCATCCCGCGATGTTCCATATCCACCCGAGGCAGTGAACGCACCGGCAGGGGCATTGTCTCTGCCCCTGCTTTCTCCACCTCCATATTGACCACGGCCTTGAGTTTGCTGGCCGTAGTGGGCCGGGGCTTCAGATGGAGGAGCGTATTGTTGACGACCGCTAGATCCATAACTATCACGATCGTATTGGCGACCTTGGGGAGGGCTGGGGATGCATCAATACCTCGAAAACTCAGCAGACAAAGAACAGATGAACGACTCACCCAGGTGGGGCGTCATACCTCCCGTATTCACCACGCTGAGGTTCCCTCTCGCCGTATCGCTCATTCTCACGCTGACCATATCGCTCTCGTTGAGGCTCGCGCTCACTGGCACCATAACGGTCTCGGTCACGACGATCTCCGGTGAACGCCCCGGAGGCCATCATCCTATCGAACTCAGTATCGGATGCGAAATCGTCGCGTCCAAAGTCGCGATCATGTTGGTCGCCTCGCCCAGAGGGTGGAGGACCAGGAGGAGCCTGATATCCGGATTGGCTGTGGTATCCACCCTGGTCCTGATATCCACCTCGGGGGTGAGCTTGATAGGCCGACTGGGGAGGAGGGTATGCCGGGGATTCATAGTTAGTCCTTTGCTGGGGGTGATATTGTTCGCGCTCGTCATAACCACCGTGTTTCTGTTCCCGATGTTCGTCACGGCGCTCATATCGGTCTTCACGACGTTCTTCCTGATGGTCGTGCTGCGGGTGTGTGTTAGATGGTATTGATCAATGGATCATCGACTTACGGGGTTGTGGCGAGGAAAACCTGACATGGTTGTGGAAATACAGTTATCTCGATTGCTGTCTCGGTTACTGGTGTGATCAAGCGATCAAGGCTGGTTATAAGGGCAGAGGACTGGGAGGCGATACAGCTTTGGCCGTACTTGGCCTTGCATAGCCTCCTATAAGGCGGTGTCACCCCAGTGTCACATTAGTGCCCTCGTGCCCGCAGCCAAATTGGCGTCCACACTAAGGTTGGAATGACGTCGTCGGCGCTGCGTGAGCTGTGTTGCTCCCGGCTAGGGTGCCCCAGATGTCCAAGTCCCCGACACCGGCAGGGTTCTTGTAGTGGTGAGCCAGTACAAACACTGCGAGGTTCTGACCATTCCAGATTCTCGGTTTCACTGATTTATGTGATCGGACGCTTGGAGCTGTGCGTAACTTGTCAAACTTTGTTACTTGGAGCCGTTTTTCAGTGAGGCGAGAGACATTACACTCAAAGCAATGTCGTTGGAGTTCATTCGAGGAATGTTGAACTTCTTGCTCTCGGGACTCGCTCCTTTCGTGAGTACTGTAGTTGGCAGCGCAGTTGGGGTCGCGAGATGCATGCTAGCAAAATGTGGAAGGAAATGGGGTCTGGGTAATAAGCTTAGTATGTTTAGCCCCACACTTTCCACGCTAGCATTCTGATCATCACAACGTCATCGTCATCACTATGCCAGTCGGTGACTAGTCTCCCCCAACCAGGATTTCAATGAGTGGAAGGCACACTGCTCGGTCATCCACTCTATTCCATCCCGCTGAACCCGAATCACCATCCTGACAGGTGTCAGGACTCGGAGGTGTCAGGTCGTTTTCAAGGACAATTGTCAGGTACACAGAATATGATAAGGGAGTCAAAGTTCTACATTGGCCCCTACATCTCGATGTCCCAGACAACCGTGCATCTCTGCTTGCACTTGGAGAATCAAAAGAGGGTCCATCAGATGTATGCTCGCTACAGGAGACCCTGTCACAACAAGCCGCGGCGTAGTAGCCCACACGGACACCAATCAAGATGATATCCTCACCCCTACACATGGGGGCCGATCATCTATCATTATTGTCGCTGACAGCTCCTCAGCTAGAGGCATGGTTGGCTCCAGAGGTCCATCGTCCTGGAAACCCGTTCAGATTATGATCCGTGGTCTACGAATTAGGTAGTAATCCGACTCACTGTCCGGCAAAACCCTCGGCTAACTTTGTCTTAGCTGTGAGCCACTTCAACCAAGGTGTGACCCCATGACTCAGACCGCTAACCAGATCCTCTACAATATCTCGATGTATTCAACCAAATGATCAATTCTGAGGCTTTCATTATCCCTCGAGTTGTATTGGCGACTCCGTAAATGATTGTTCCATATCTGATGTACTAGCAGCGCCAACCTTCAATTGGATAGGTCTTGTTGGGATTAATGACTGATAGTGATAGCACACGTGGATTTTCAATTGATTGCATCCATTGAGTGGATGGCATTGCAACGTGTTCGACATGGTCGGGGCAGTCCTGAGTTTTGCATCAGTGTAAATTTCTCGGATCGTCGCTTGCAGTACTCATGTTGGAATACACCTTCCGTTGACCTAGCCTCTCCTCGGCAGAGCCAAGGGTGGACGAAGATAGTCGTCCTCGCATTAATGTACGGGTGTGTATTGATTCCTTCGATCCGTCGGAGAGCAGGTCTGGGTCCCTTTTCCAAGCTGTACTCTCGTCCGCAAAGTATCACACTATCGCTCCGTGATCATCTTGATAACTTCTGTAAGAACCATACATGGCTATCGTCTCTAGAATACGACAATCAGCCATGCTTGCCCCCCCGAATTCTGCAGAGATATTATTAATGCAGTTTGAGATGAGTGGTGTACATGTGCTTCGTTCAAGGGCTACAAGGCGTGTTGTGACATTGAAATTTTTTGTGGAGATACATGGTGCCTTCTTCCAAGGTGAAACAGCGCATCACGGACATATATTCAACACTGAGAAATTTGTCCGACATAGCCATCTGACCTAGGCAACGCAGGTGGCATAGCATGACGAAGATCGTTTTGCTGCAAAACTTGAGACAGAAATCGGTCATAGAGATCGGTCATAGCTTGCTTCGTCACTGGGACTGCATCATGTCGGTTGCGGACTTCTGCCGTGCTGCAATAGCATGAGGAGAGGGAGGGATACGAGAGAAAACCTAGCTCAAGACCCTAGTAACGTTATTGCTCCTCACAACCATTAAGGTCTTAAGTTTAAGAACAGACAGAAATTCGAGAAGCTTTAACAGCGGCAAAGCACATAAGCGACCTCACCGCCGTAAGCCAAGTATTACTGGGATCGTGATAGCTAATTGTTGTAAACCCACAGAGAAGTCGCGCCAGGAATTGCCCACCTGGGGATCAGGCAGGGATGCGGTATACCTGCTAGTTTACTTTTTAGCCGAATTTTGATATTTTTTCATTAACGATACAGTAACACTCGATGGTGTAAAAATGTTCTTCCCCTGAGTAAGGGAGATAATTTCGACATCAAGGAGATATGACTAAACGACAAGCCTCGGGGCCTTGTGGCGCTGTCTTCTTGAGACATCGGGTCGTAGCCATGTGGGGCTGCCGGCGGAGTATGAGTGACGCTGCCACAAGAGAGACGTCGAAGTAAGGAAGGCAGCGTAATTGCGACTCATGGGGAGAGACAAACATATATAGCCTGTTGCCCACTGCCCGACAATAGGGCTTAGGCACCCAAATATGCTGATCGCACAGCCAGCGTGGTTCTGAGCGCGTGGCCCTCTTCTGGGCACCGGAGTTCGACGGTGATAAACCCGTTTGACTCACCGAGCTTCGATATCGACGTCGATCCCGCTGATGCATTTCCCGTGCCTTCACAGCCAGAGATGACTTGCTTTGGGAAATTGAACCGGGATATCATATAGAAGAACTCAACCGCGAGATTTGCAGGTAGAATGCCGGCGGCCCACTAACCAGGTAGGTTCGGGGGATGTGAGCGATGATGCGATGATTAACTTTCGGTCGCCCAATTGACTGCATGTCGATCCGTTAACACTAGGACAGAATATGACAGAAAGGCGAAATTCAGAGGCAGGATTCAGGGACCTCACACTTACATCGTCATTTGAATGCTCGACAAAGTAGCTTGCACCTTTTACTCAATGTATTCAGATGTACGCCGGTCAGCGGGAGGGGTGGGGAAGCGACAGTTGGAGGATGTCGAGGGAATGACTGCATCACACGCTGAATAAGGTTCAGCACGTACAGCCAAGGTTAAAATAAAACGAGATGTGAACTTTGTGAGATCGTACATGATGGAGCCTGAGTTGATACTTTTGGAAAGACGACTCCGAGGGACCTCCACAGCAAATTAGCCAACCTGAACGATCCGAAATCGGAGGTGAAATTTTCTTTCGAGTTTCTTGATTCGGGGGGCGTAAGAGTGGTGAAATTTTCAGGAACATCCGCATCGTAGGAGAGTTGGCATTGGCCCATAGATCCGATATCATGGTCATGGGTGCTGAGCAGGGATAGCAATGAGCCACGGCAGTCCACAGCGTGATCTTGCCAACAATTACGATCAATCAGTGAACAATTAGAGTCTGCCGGCAGTGTGGGACGTGGGACCGGAGAAAGTATACGACCCCGGTTGACTTCCTTTTTCGTCTAATTGTCTGTTCCCTGTTTCTCCCTCGTCTATTGTGTTCTGTGTTCAAGAAGCCGCGTATTCGTTTGTTTGAAATCTTCTGTAATATGCTCCTTCACTACCAACACAAAAAGACTCTGCCGTGTCCGACTTTCACTTTCAGTTGAAACAAAAAGCTTTCAGATCAGTTTTTTTGTTTTCCACCCGCGGTCTCGACACGCTTCTTGACGGAGTGGCCCAAGATGGTCACAGCTATCAGCCCCTCCAGCTATAAAACACTCGAAACAATGACATCGACCCAGCAACAGTGTTCTCGGGTCATTCCCAGCCTAACGATATCCTCTTTGATCAGATGGCACCCGCTGCAGCTAACTATTACTCCGCTCCATCTCAAACCTCCTCGAAGCAACGCGGTTACCGCATCTGCGATACCTGTGGTGCAGTCGAGAATCCATCCGTGCAGAAATTCCGCTATTGCGGTGGCTGTGTGAGCCCCCTTTGCGATAATTGCCCACTATCAGTATCTAACCAACGCGCTTTATAGATGACCACTCAGTACTGCGTACGTAGACTTGATGCTTGTCAACCCTCGCTTTCTTGATACTCATTGCGTACCCACAGTCCCCTGAATGCCAAAAATCCCACTGGGCCGCCCACAAGGCGATCTGCCAACATACCGCTGCGCAGATCTCGGGGGCAAAACAGCAGGTGCTCGGCGCTGCTTATCCCGATGAAAATTTGGTCAAACACCTTCGTAAATTCACCTCGACGCATTCGTCATTGCTGGGATGGGCCGGTTTCCAAGCCCTTCAGCTAAAACGCCTTCCTGCCAACATCCGGCAGAATGCGCTCCTCGTTGATCTCAATTATAATTCCCATGCCGAATCGTTGTACCGGTAAGTGATATAGATCCCAGCCTCGTGTTTTCCCCCTCTCACATTCGGATCTCCCCAGCTTCTCAGTGGCAGGGACACACATCGTGCCAAGGTCATATGTGACCAGCCACGATCCACTCGTGGCCGCAGACATCGATCGGAGAGAGGAACGATGTCGCCGGAGCGGTGGCATCGGAACTTTGGTTATCCTCGTGCAATGCGCAGGGATCAGCCAAGTGATGCCCGTGGAAGTGGATCCACCGAGCAAGATCACCTGGGATTCCAGGGATGACTGGGCTGAAGTTCTCCGCCATTTCGTGGAATCCGGCAGAACCGATTTCAAGCCGATATCAACGACCGCAAGAGGGTGAGCTTTTCTTCCGCTTCTTTCATTCCCCCCCAGCTGATCTGTGCCATCAGGGTCGTTTACGGATGAGCCCGTTTCTTTTCGCATGTTCTTTGTTCTCATTCGTGCACCTTCGATTTAAAAACTTTGACGCGACGTCGACCGTTGCATGACCACCGTCATACCCATTTGTTAATTCACATCGTTATTGTTTTCGAACACAAATTTGTACTATTCACTCATCATGCATCCCCATACCCCCTTGATCATGTTGTACCACTAGAACGGATTCTACTGTCCTTAATAACCCGCAATAAATGGTATAGAAATGGACATTCGAGATTCAAGAGAAAATCCGACCTAGATGCTGACTAATTATTCACCACGTATCGTCTCTTATACACACAACTTGCCCAACGATGAGTCCTACTACCCAGCCTAGACCGAATACCTCAGCACCTACTGATGGATCTCGTACCATCACACTTCGGGATTCACAACCACGCCCAGAGGATGATAGCGACGCTGGGCCCTCCGGAGAGCGTGCGGCAGTCGGTGTCCTCAGACTTCGCGGGACACAGCAAAGAACTCGACAGAGGGTAGCCTGGGACGCAGATGTAGTCGACAACGAGGGATGCGGAAAGAAGAAATCAAAGAGTGCGTCTTGCCACGCTTGGTTCGCGCGTTCTATGCATAACATATGCTGATATATGTCGGTACTCAATAGTATGTTGTATTTACCACAAGCCACGGCCGTTTGATGAGTCGTCATCTGAATCCGAGTCAGATGCAGACTCTGATGACTCTCGCGGACGTCGTTATGAAAGTGATCGGGCCCGTCCAACGAGGAGCCATCAGCATCTACCTCACGGACGCGAATGCGGGCATGGCGTCATGAAGAGAGAAGGGGGTGCGGGAACCGTACAGGAGCTGCATGACTCAGAACCGGACGTGAATGCATACGAAAGGGTACCAAAACGGAAAGGTTAAGTGAGCAATGGAATGGGTTGGCATCCCTTGTTGCATGGGTGGGGATGACTTTTCGCGCATCTGATGTCGCGTTGTTTCCCATTTACACGTGTACACGATACCTGGTTCTTTCATCCCCCTTTATTGTTGGACATGCTTCCAGCTACGGGTTTACCTCGTACATGTTGTCGTTTCAGTCATTCGTTCTTGAATGTGCCTCTTTCCCTCCAGCCAGCACTTGACATAAGTGGTTCTCATGAAGGTTATTGGGATGTAAAGGATGCTTGAAATACAAGGAGCAAAAGGCATAAGCTTTACTGGTTGAAAGACTCCAATCCACCGAAACACGCATTTCGTAAAACGGTGCATGAAGATTAAGTTTCTTGATCAAACCACCTGCGAAGGATAATGTTCCATCATGGTCTTCAACATTTCTCTCGGAATCCTGGGCGTGAAGATAAGCCCAGGTGCTTGTCCCTCAGGCCTCAGGCTTGTGATGAATGCGGAGTCATCACCCGGCTTGGACTCATCGGCGGAGATACGAAAACCCCATAGGACGAGGAGGGCGTTGATGAAGATTGACCTACAACTTTGCATCAGCATTGCGTAGCTCGCCAAGTTGGAATACAATATTTGCCTAGTAGCAATGTGTTGTCCAGGGCAAACCCTAGTTATCTACAGTTAGTGAGACTACTTAACCTATCTGTTTATCTCTCACCGTCTGCCAAAACCAAAGTAAGGGAACTTAAGGTCCTCCCTCACTTTTCCATCAGAAGTTAACCATCGTGCGATGTCAAACTTCTCGGGGTCTGGAAAGACTTCGGGATCCCGGGATATTGCCCTTTGGACTCTTATATTCAGGAGTAGGTGAAATGATGCGAGACGAGAAACTCACCAATGATTGCCGAAAACCGTGGTCCCAGCAGGTATGTGGTAATTGCCCTAAGAGTAGCTCAAAACATTGCCTACATGCTTTCGAAGAAAAATACACAAACCCAAACAATATCTTCGGTAGAACGATGGGCAATACCTGGATAAGGTGACCGTTCAATCGGATACGGGGTCGAAAGAGGCAAATGCAAACCTAGAGGTGCTAAAGGTCTCCATCGCATCGACTCCAAGATGAACGCTCGAAGTACAGGGAGGGATTGTTCGTCATCAAAAGTGGGTGCTGCGAGTGCCATTATGGCTCGGGCTCGAAAGAAAAGAGGTGTATACACGAACCTCGGTTACTTCCAACTATCGCGTCAAGTTCAGAATGCACCGCTGCCTGTGCCTCAGGACACCGAGCAGCAGCCAACATCACCGTAGAGATCGAAAGAGAAGTCTGCACAGCAACTTGAGTGAGCGAATGGGCGGCGTTCGATCACATACAGTGTCAGAACCAGCCGAGAACATTGCTCCAAGAAGAAAAGCCTTTTCAGTTTCTTCAAGACCAAATTGCGACTCCTCTAGCAGGAATCGCGCAAAAGATGGACCGGAATCTGGGTCATTCTTCGCACGCACATCGTATGAGTCACTGAGCTGGGCAAGTTTGAGCCATGTACTTACCATTCGTCGTTTGACCGCATCCAGCTGGCGCTGGAACAAATTGCGGTCCTCGATGAAACCTCGTCGTAAATCCCGTGCATACCACGGCAGATACTTTAGGAAAGGTAGACTGTCAACGAGGTAGGCCCCAGGGCGCAATGAAGCCCCGAGTCGCTCAAGCGACTTGCGGACCTCCAGAACGTCGGGATCCGCAGAATGAGTTGGAGTGTCTTTCCCGTACGTAAGTTTAAGTATCACCGACGCAGCATATCTGTGAGATGAAACGATGTAGAGGGCAACCTGGAAAAGACGACGATACATACGTTCGTGTATGGGCTATATAGTTGTCTGGACTTTCTAGAAGACGGAGAACAGTGTCCTTTGCGTGGAGCATTTGTAAAGGTTCGTATGTCCGTGCAGCTTGGGGTCGCAAATGGCTGTGGAGTGCCCTGGAGACGAGAATGGGGTTCACCTTCTCGCGCTTATCTGATATTTTCAACCGATGCCATACCTACGCATCCTTTTGAACCTGTCGCCTGCGGGTGTGAGTAGGATTCTGAACCCACGGGCTAACAACTCCCCAGCAGCTACCAGACGGGGCCTGTCTACCAGCGCACCACCTTGTTTCTCCATGATGTCAAGGGCTGCCTGGTGGTCCGTCAAACCCAGTTGTCGTTTTCAGCGTATATACTCACCTTGTGACGCCCAATGACAACGTATCGGTGAGTACCCGCCCTAAGAGAGATGAGAGGACCATATTGTTCAATCCAGGACTGGATTATCAAGAATGAACTAGACGGTCACAATGTCAAGCTTAGACGATTATCTACTAAGAATGAAACTTACTGCTTCTTCTCGAGGAAAAGATGGCCCAACAAACTATCAGTGGGTGGACTAGGGGGAAACACGTGGGAACTTTTCGGGTGTAGCGCGTGCTGAAGTAAAGACCATGTCACGGTGAGGATACAAAGAACCACACCCCCTACGATGGCCTTGCTCGTTGGACTAATATCAAGCGACTCGAACATTGATGGGGAGCACAAGCTTTAGTTCCGCAGTGCGACCCTATACGCTTTATATAATTGCCACATTGCTGCAAGGTTCAGAGCCTCCTTCATTAATCTGGACCTTTTTGGGAGGCTAATATTACCTAACGTTGCTGCCGGAGTCTTGGGGATTGTCAGCATGTGGTGATACAGTGCGTTGCATAATAAACTTTACTGTCTGATTTCGCGCGAGCTTCGGCTAGTGTGTTTGACCGTGTTTGACGGCCAAAAAAATACCTAACCTTAACCATACTCCGAGAGTGTTACTGGTCACAGGTTAGGCTCTCAGATCTCAAAGGCCGTCGACCCTCGGCCAAAGACTCGGCTGCACCCAGCAACCTCCAGCAACCTCCAAAATCCCTGGTATCGTCCGGTGCTGCTCTCACATAATGACTCGGGCGTGGAGATCAGTGGACAAGGGAAGCATTGGTGTGACGGTCACGACAGTAGAGGTATTTTCATAGGTATTTTGCTGTTTTTTTTTACGAACAAATACATCCAAATACGCTAGCCGAAGCTCGTGGAAAATCAGACAGTAAAGTTTATTACAGTATGCAACGCACTGTAATAATCAGCCTACTTTTCAGTCTCGCGCACTCTCAGATACTTCCATACACCACCTGCGGCCTTGCGGCCAACGTGGGGTTATCTCTGGTCGACACCACTAAGCAAACGTGGCGATGTGGCGCAAGAGGCTATATCCCTCTATACCCAAGTTAGGCCGAAGCGCTAATCAAATGGTCTCCATGACCCAGATGCTTTGACACTACTCCCAATGAACTGAAGAAGCTTTGGCTTCTCTCATCTTTGGAACTACTAGATGGCGCAAGACTCAAACCTGCATAGTACGAGGCAATTGCGGTAGTCTTGATATCTTTCTTCGCCTGGAATACCCTTGTCTCGCGCAAAGGCGCATTTGTACTATGGCGCAAGGTGTATGATCAAATCGGTGTCTGTCTCGTACTTGACATGACTGGCGTTCACATCAATATTGCTGACCTTCGAAACAATATCGTAAGGCCCCTGGCTATCCTTGTATAGATCGTTCGATAAGACGGCGACAAGTTGTCCGTCGACCGCATGAAGCCTCGCCATAGGTATACCAGGTGATATACAACCGACTGCTGGCAAAAGTACTGGCGCAAAGCCAATGACTACTCACTTTAGCGCAACAATCAAGTCATCCCATGCGCACGATCAGCCGTCATCGTGAGCGATTCCTCTAACTATCCTGTTTCTTTCCAAGTAGGCACTTGGACCTGTTGGTAAGATGTAGGCTTCCCCGCGGCATAAGTGGGGATACAAGCCCCCCCATCGTCGTTTCATCTGGCGAACCGAGTGCAGGGAACGACATTGCCTAGCCAAAGCTGAGAATGCGGTCATCGCTGGCTGTCATGATGCGTGGCAGGTTCAGACGACGCAGGGGATGGATGTGATATATATTTGAGGCTACCGTGGCCTCTTCGTATCCGATGGATTCGCATTGTACAAACCGCCGAACGATGACCCTGCCTTGGCGGAACACAAAGCACATTCTCGAAATCTTTCGACAATGTTACCAGAACAACATACCGAATTACGCTACGGTTGCACTAGAGGTTGGCTATCACACTCTACAATACAATGACAACAAAAAAGCTTTTCAAGCCAAATCAAACGCAGAACTCTCCCAGCCAGTGTACTTCCTCTCTTCGGCAGCCTTACGCTGCACACTCTCCCTAAACGTTTCAACTCGCTCCGCAACCTCCTTGTGCAACTCTCTCACTCGCACTTCCATCCTCCTGGCTTGCTCACCGAGAGGTGGCCCCTCGACTCTAGGGAGCCTCTCCGCCAATGGCTCAGAACCGTATCCAAGCGGGCCTCTCTTCTCGCCAGAAAGAATCTGAGGTTCCACGCCCATGGCGATCGTGGGCTCACCTGGACGTCCTTCCTTGACGATACCAGTACCGGTAGCTCTCCAGCCCGACAACAGGCCACCTTCCATTCTGCGGAGTCTCCCGATCTCACTCCACATCGCTGCAGCCATTGACGCAGCAGGACCCAAACCAGCATCAGCGAACACCTCGGAGCGCTTCGAGACGTCGAACGCGATGCCGTCGACAAAGTCAAATGCGCCCCGGATGTGCTCTTCGAGCGTCCGCTCGATAGCATCTTTGAAGCGGTAGACGAGGACTGGCTTAAATACAGAAGCAAGGATAGGATGGTTAGACTCCTTCACATCGAACTTGACGTCACCAGCCATCTTCACATCAACGCGCTCGACCCTGAAGAAGCGACGATCGCCTTCGCGTTCAGCGAAGCCCTGAGGGGTGTGTGGGATAAGCCTGAACTTGAAATCGAGGTCGAGGCCCTGGGTGGGAACATCAAAGTGCATGAGACCGGTGAAGGCGCTGGGGCCGATGGTGGACGTCTTGTCCTTGTAATAGAACGAAACATCCTTCAGCGAGAGCTGGATGGCCTGAAGGCGGATGTGAGTGAGCGTGCCAAACGCGGTTGTCGCTGATCTAGTGCTTTGTCCAGGTGCGGTGATCTCGATGTCAGTGATATTGCGGATGTAGGCATGCCCGGGAAAAAGGCTGAGGGAGGAGACGTCGAGGTTCTCCAATACAAACTCAACCTCTTGATCGACATACTCGGTTCTAAAACACTTTAGGGTACCAATAGCTCCGTAATGAAAACTGCTTACCTGGGAATGGGAATGTGCTTCAATACACCGAGGATCCGCTGAGTATAGACGTTGAACAGATCTTGCCAAAACCATGACGCTTGGTCCAGCGCTAATCGAAGGCCGATGCGTTCAGCAATGACAGTCTCTTCTATATCCTGCATGAATTCGGCGTGCGCCTCTCTCGCACGTCGCAAGTCGGGGTCGCATGCAATTGCCTGTTGAAACTGGTTGGCCTCTTTGCGGAGTGTGGTGACATCTTCCTTCCATTTCTTCGCCAGGTCCGACTTGCCGTCAATGATCTCCTTCCAACGACGTTTGAGTTGAACACGTTCTTCGCGAGCTTCCTGCCCCCGTACGTAGCCCGGAGTCTCGAGGCACGTACGCAAGTGCGTGATGAAGGCGTCAAACCAGGCCTTGAGATCGTTGTCCTGCTTTACATCGAGGGCGCACTCCCTCACTTGAGCGCAAAGAGCCTCAAGGGATCGCCCACCGGCGAACCTCTCGAAGAGCGTGCGGATGTTGGTAAGAGCGTGGTGGAGATGCCTATCTTCGGTAGGATCCTCGATGAAATCATCAAGCGTAGCCTGGTCGGCAGTGGTAGCTGTATCCAGAGTGCGATTCAACCACTTGAGAACGATGTTAAAAAGGGTGGTCAAGGCATCCTTGTACTCTTCGTCGCTTTGCGCACGGTCACAAACCTGACGCCGGTATCAATAATTTGTCAAGAGAGGTAAGAAGCATTCAACGCACCTTGTAGAAAGCCTCCGTCAAATGCGTGGTCGTCTCCTCGGCCTTCGCCTCCGCCGAAGCTTTGACCGCTTGGCCGGCTCCTATGGTCTTTAAGCCGGCCTCCGTAACCGTCTCCATGGTCTTCTCAAACTTGGCTTTGGGGTCGCCTTCCGCTCGCTCCTCTTCAGGGGTTTTGTACTTGCGCCCGAGGGGATCACGCTCGCCACGCTGAACCTCGCTCTCCGACTCTCGAAGAGATTGCTTGGTTTGAACAGCCCTAGCCTCGATCGCTTCCGCGAGGTCAGCGAGTGCAAGGCGAGAAAATGAAGCAAAGTCGCCGAGGAGGTGACTTCCTTCGCCACTGATGTTGGCCCAAAGGATCTTGAGGAGGGTGCGAAGAGCTGAGCGAAGAGCGTTCATATCAGCGGAGACCTCCTCGATGGTGGTGGCCTCAGCGCGAGTGGGAGAGAAGTCGCCCTCTGACAAGTGCCAGAGGATGTCCTGAACAAGATTATCATCTGGACCTGGAGTCAACGAGTGTCCGAGACGAAAGGAGACGGAGAACGACACTCACAATTTTTGTTTTCACCCAACTGCTTGTAGACGGTGAGAACCCGAGAGAGACCACGGGCGACGGCGCTTCCAGGCTCACTGAGTTCATTAGTCTCAGGGGATTCAGAGGGGATAATACTCTGGAGAGTCCAGTCGATGAAGTCGTTGATTTGACGTTGGCTGGGAAGTTTACCAGCGTCGAGGGCCGCGACTACAGAGGATGTCTTTTCCATATCGTGATGATGTTGTCGAGCTGAGAGAGAATAATGGCGGGCAACAGCAACATGTTAGGGCTTAAATATTCGCGCTGGAGTATCGTGCGTCATCGTTCGTGTTAGGGGCCTCATTACTTTTCAAAGATGATGACGCGTAGCACGTGATCAGGACGCGGTGATATGACGACATTGTTGATTTATGTACGCGTTGAACGACCAATATCGATTAGGATGGGATAGTTACCGTACCTACAAGAGCATCGCTCGAGCCAGAATCTAATGAATACAGTACCAATAAAGTTAGGGAATCTAGCAGCCGGTTAGCAAGTGATGTTTGTCAGAGTTGGCAGATCACACCATTCGCTCGTCTCGCCTGAGTCTTCTACATCGCTGGATTTGGGTGGTGCACGCTTAGCTGATTTCGCCGGCTTGTTCGAGTCGGCTTTGGGCTTTTTGGGCTTTGGTTCCTTCCCGCGGTTAGGGTTTTCTGGGGCATCGCGCCAAAGATTACCGATCTGAAGGGAACGTGAGCCAACCTGGAAGATGATCGCAAGACGACATACCTCGACCATAGCCTCCTTGATGGGTGCACCAGGGTTGTTCGCCCTCCACTCCTTCATCTTGGCTTGTACGAAGAGGTTGTATGCGCTAGGGGGACGCTTGGGCTTGGCTTCTTTGTCTGGAGGCGCATTTGGTCAGCTGGCGTCGCGCGAGAGCGCATATAGCCACTAACCTGCTTTGGACGTCTTTGCATTGGCACGTTTAGTTGCTGCCTTGGTGGTGGTTTCTGTAAGCGAGTGAGAACAATCGACAACACAAGGGTTGGAATGAATACACCGACCTGTCGCAGTCTTTGCCATGGTGAATCGACGTGAACGAAAGTCAATGGGACTAGGCAAGACTTGACTCGCGTTTTGTTGTGTTGAAGAGCCGTTTATGTCACGTGATGTGGTCAGTGCGCGAGGAAGTAGGGAATGAGTTAGCCGATAGCTATTTTAGGCCTTGTCCCGGCATCTTTCGACCAGTCATCCTCACCGCCTCCATCACTCTTCTGAAACACTCTACGTCCGTCATCGACCAAATTAACTACAGTCTATCGTTATAATGGCCCCTGCCGCTCTTTCAACCCTTCTCGTCTTCGCAGCTGCTGCCGTCGTCCTCGCGCAGCCCGACCCCGCCGACCCAACCCCACTCTACTCCAAGCATTTTGCCTACCCATCGGGAATCGTAAGTATTTTGGTTCCCGTGCTCTAGCCTATATGCTCACCCCTTTCAGCCCTACCAAGTCGACTACAACACTGCTGCTCTTCGTGGCCCTCAGACCGGATATAACATTTGCAACTCCACTACAGAGAACCAGCAATCCTTGTGTCAAACATCCTTTGTCAACCACATAAACGGTAGGAGCCTTTCTTCTGTCGTCTCCATTCGCCCTACTCACGCTCCTGGACCATCCGTCACCTAGACTTCTGCTTGTGGGCTCCTCCCAACCCAAACTCAACCATTGGTGATACGGAAGGCCAGGAGGTTGCCTGGTGCACCAGTCATGGCCACGGCACTCGTCTCATCCCCGCTGGTGTCCTTACTGGTGTTCAATATATCAGAACGCCCGACTACATTCAAATCGCTGGATTCATCGATCAGACCCAGGTCAACATCGCCGCTAGCGACTTCGGAGGAGAGCTAGACCCTCACGGTGCTGACTTGGTCGGTAAAATTTATTCTCTTGGCGTCTCCATTCTAAGAACCATTTTAGCGTGGTAACCCTCTTGGCGGTCTGATGTACTCCAACGCTTTCCCCAACAGCAACGGTAACAACAACACCTACAACCAAGTCTCTGATTGGACCAAGTATGTTTGTAGTGGCTTCGTACTGCTCTAGCTAACTGGTTTCGAGCTTTATGGGAGGTAACGCCTTCTGTATTAAGATTTGTGATCCCAATGGCCCAGCACACAACCCGGGAGGATACTGCCAGAACATCTACGACCGTCTTGGATGTGCGTGGAACGCGCCCAACAACGCTAAGAATGGTACTTTCGAAGTCTGCGATGGTGACAACATGACCCCTCCTGGAATCTACACTAGCGGAGGCCAGACCCTGACATACTACCAGCCCGCCGAGTCTCTCGGTCCCATCACTACCGTTCCATACACTCCCACTCCAGCTGCCTCTTCCAACTGTGTCACTTACCGCTCTCAGGACTTGTACTCTTCTCTTCCTTCCCCTACTGGTAGCCCGGCTGCTACCACCGGGAAGGCAGGCAGCAGTGGTTCTGGTACTCGTACAGGCTCCTCTGGCGCACCCACCCCGACTACCAACGGTGCTTCTGCGGTTGGTATCTCGGGCTTCGCCACCCTGGCTGGTGTTGCGTTTGCGATGGTCTTCCTTTCTTAAATTCTGTAGACGTGCGGTGATGGTTATGTGATACCAATACCATGTCGTGCTCTTCTTCCGTCTGTCGAGTAATCTTACGACTAGATACTATGGACTACCACGGACTCGTTGGAACAGTAGAATTGAATGGTACCATAGAGTTTAAGCTTCATGCATTGAATCGATCCCCAGACGTAGTGACACTTAATATGTTGACGTCAACATAAGGAGCTTGACATGCGTTGAGGGTATTATTAGGTTTTATTGCCGAGTGGAAGGAGGCACAGGGAGGCACGCCGTCAATTAAATAATCTTAGTTAATCTTCGTCATCATCTGCGGGCTGCCGGTTTCATTTCTCTGAGCAGATGGGCCAACCTTGACGCTTCTTCCGTGCCCTAACCTCCCTTTTTCTGTACCCTCTATTTCAACGCAGAACAGCAGGACAGCCAACAGCCACTAGCTTTCACACCAAAGTATCCTAGGGGCTGTGATCGCCACTGCTTTCTCCTCACAGCCGTCACTGCCAAGTATTGCTCCCTATATACAAGCCACCTGCCCTATCCTGTAATACAATCTCGCTCATCGTCAACATTCACCCACCCGTTCTCCTTTCATGATCCCCCCGGTACCGAAAAAGGCCCAGAAGATAGGGCGAGCCCTCAGAACTGCAGCACGTTTTCCAGCCCGTGTCTCCGGCGGTCGCGGTAGCGGAAGGAGCAGCTTCTCACCATCCCCTGGCGAGCAACCCGTCGTCTTCCTTCGCCTACAGGTGCTCGGATGTAAAGACCTTTGTTCCCGAGGCAAAAACGCCTCATGCGATCCGTGAGCCACAGTCTCGAACCTGATAATCATTATAGATACTGATAGACTTTCATTCGTCCCTTAGTTTTGTGGTCGTATCACTCCTGAACACGAGGCATCACACCCCTGTCATCAAACGGAATCCAAACCCGGAGTATAGCCTCAAAGAAGCGACGTTTGACTTTCCAATTTACCTCTCTCTTGCCGACCGATTGGGTACGATCGAAGTCGTCGTTTGGGATAGGGATCACATGTTGAGGAAGGAGTACCTCGGAGAAGTCGCTTTACCCTTGGAGGATTGGTTCAGGGAGGGAAATGCGTTGGGCTTTCATGACGACCAGAACAAGGTCAGTGGAGCGTTGCTTTCCGGGTAGCGCTCACGTCTTTATTTCGTATTCCTCCAGCCGTCTTCTCTGACTCTAGTTTCTGCTCGGGCTGCGACGCACGCTTCAGGGTCAGTCCAAATCAAGCTCGGATTCGTGGTTCCCCCTACAATGCTTCCATTGATGACCTTCGACGAAATCTTTCGCGAGCTCGTCAAACGTTCACGTCCGAGCCTCGTATCTCATCCCCCTGTACGTATGGTTCCATCGTCTTTTTCATCACGACTCAATTCTTACAGACCGAAGGTATCGGTACCCTGCGCTCCCACTTGACGGGTCCAGCGTTTGAAGACGATGGTGGAATTAGTTCTGATGAAGAGGACAATAACTCTGAAGACGACGACGATGACGATGGGCCAGTCCTCCAGCTTTCCCAGCTCTACATCCCACCTCCTATCATCAGTATAGAGTCCAGTAGTCCGGGGGGTAACGACAAGACGCCGGGTACAGCACGACCGTCCCCAATCGAATTGACACCAACGCCCACGACGCCAACTACAACTTCGACGTCGCGCGGTAAACTCCCAAAGCTATTCCCTCGACGACCTCCACACTCTAGACGACCATCATATGAGTCGCCAACGCCTCCTGCGTCACAAACATTGGACGTGCCGTCCATATCAATTGTTCCACCGCCAGCCGCGAACATTACATCCGCCCCGCCTTCACCTATTCCTCCGCACTTTGGGCATCGCAGGTCAGCCAGTGCAGGCTCCATTCCGACGGTCAATGCGAGCACCAAAAAGAAGTTCAAGAGATCGTGGGCGATGAGTAAGCGCGCGGATTACAACTTCTCCGCGGCAAACGATGTAGTTGGTATCGTTATGCTCGAGATTCAGGGAGCGAGCGATCTTCCCAGGTTGAAAAACAGTAAGTGCTTCACTAACAGCTGAGTTGGCGTATTAGACCCCTAACCCGTATTCTCTAGTGACTCGTACTGGCTGGGACATGGATCCATTTGTTGTTATCTCGTTCGGGAAGAAGGTTTTCCGTACGCGCGTTATTCGACATTGTCTCAATCCGACTTGGGACGAGAAGCTTCTGTTCCACGTCCGACGGTACGAGACATCATTCAAAGTCCAGCTCACCGTTCTCGATTGGGACAAACTGTCGTCAAACGATTACGTCGGGGATGCTAGGTTCGACGTTTCGGATCTCGTCAAGGATGCACCCCAACGAGACCCGAAGACGGGGTTGTATGGTGAAGACGACGACGGAAGTCACCCTATGAAGGAGTTTCATCTTCCGTTGGTAACCGCCAAGGAGATGGCATGGGAGGCTAAGCACAACCCCGTTCTTCGTTTCAGGTGTGTATTTTTCTTCGTTGCTGAGGCTACCTTGACGATATTTCAGAGCAAAGTTTCAGCCGTACGACGCACTCCGCCAACGCTTCTGGGCCCAATACCTTAAGCAATACGATACAGACGACACGAACACGGTTTCGCATGTCGAGCTAACGTCCATGCTCGATTCCCTCGGTTCGACTCTTTCCGCGCAGACAATCGACTCTTTTTTCATTCAATATGGCAAGAGACCCTCCGAGGACGAGCTGACCATCCCCGAAACTATTATGTGCCTCGAGAACGAGCTGTGCAGACCGCGAAACGAGAAGAAACGTTTGAATTCAGAGATTAGCTTTGCAGACGCCAGTTCCTCGTCTACACCACCGACGAACGGCGAAGAAGGGGACGCACGCGCTCCTGCAAAGTTCTTCCTGGATGCCTTGGACTTCTGCGGGCCTCCGTTTAGTGTCATGTTTGCAGACGAATCCCCCACCGAGAACAGCGCACTGATGTTTCCATATCCACCAGAATCATTCCCAACGGAGCCGAGCGAGAGACCACTGGCTCATGTTGCAGAACCGCTCCCGGCATCCTCGACAAATTGGTCCTTACCCTCATCGTCCACGCGCCAGTTCACCCACTCATCGTCTGATTCAGAGGACAACCCATCCAGCGGTGGTTTATTCGCCTCTTCCGCAAATGAAGTTCACCATTTTGAGCGCGTCATCAACGTCAGGAATTGCCCGCTGTGTCACCGACCCCGCATGAACTCGAAGGCTGAAGTTGACATCGTGACGCATCTGGCCATCTGCGCCAGCCAGGACTGGGCCAAAGTGGATCGCATCGTTGTGGGTAATTTTGTTACTCCAAGTCAAGCGCAGCGGAAATGGTACACGAGAGTGATTGCGAAGGTGTCAAGCGGGAATTACAAACTTGGTGCGGTATGTGGTCCTTACTGCAGAGCAGCTCTTGGGATCGTCATTGATCGCTTACCGCCGCTAGAATTCGGCGAACATTATCGTTCAGAACAGGGTGACGGGTCAGCTCGAGGAAGAGAAGATGCAGGCATACGTCAGACTTGGGATCCGTTTGTTATACAAGGTCAGCTATCTATTGGAACGATCTTTTGCATTAGTTGATGAATGCACGCATAAGGGGGCCCGAGGGCGGATGGAAGGCGCACGCGGTGAGTTATTCGTTTTCTCATCGCACAATCATGCGCGAATCTCTGATCGTCATGCGTAGCCCGCCGCTTGCTCAAGTCACTGTCAATCAAGCAAGGCATTAAATATGACTCGCCCGAGTCAGCTAGATACATCCAAGCATTCATTGATTACCACAATCTCAATGTGGATGAGTTTTTAGAGTCCGTAGATTCCTTTAGTGCGTACATTTTTTCTCAACGTCTAGATGTCATCCTAACGATGGGTTGATGCTCGCAGGGACGTTTAACCAGTTCTTCTATCGGTAGGTGTCTCTGTCCATTCATCGTTCTGAATGCGAGGGGGCTGACTGTTGTCGCTTTCGGCAGAAAACTGAAACCAGATGCTCGGGCGATTGACAATCCTGAGGATCCTACGCGACTCGTGAGCGCGGCGGACTGCCGCTTGATGGTTTTCGAGAGCATCTCCGAGGCCACACGCTTATGGATCAAAGGACGCGACTTTACGGTCGCACGGTTGCTTGGTGATGCACACCGTGAGGACGCTGAACGATATCTGGGCGGTGCACTTGCGATCTTCCGTCTGGCACCGCAGGATTATCATCGATTTCATGTCCCTGTAGACGGCACGATTGGCCGGATGACTGACATAGCTGGAGAGTACTACACTGTTAATGTGAGTCGTTCAGGCAACTTCCCTGCCCTTTATTGATGATGTTGTGGCATTGTTTTCGCCAATAGCCTCAAGCTGTCCGAAGCGCGCTGGACATTTACGGTGAGAACACGAGAAAGATCGTGCTAATCGATAGTGCACAGTTTGGGCGAGTGACAGCTGTATGCGTCGGTGCAATGATGGTCGGGAGCATCAAGACGACGGTGAAGGAGGGACAGCAGGTAGCCCGTGGTGAAGAACTGGGCTATTTCGCGTTCGGTAATCATCCCTTCTTGAACTCCCATTCCACTTTGATTAACTTCTCTGTCATCTGTCGTCGGTGCTCGCAGGTGGTTCGACGATCGTGGTGTTGTTCGAGAAGGGCGTAGTCGAGTGGGATGAGGATCTTGTCGTGAACGGTCAAGCGGCGCTCGAGACACTTGTCCGTGTCGGAATGGGTATTGGTCGGCGTTGCCATAGCCCATCTCCAATGAACAGTTCGCAAAGTCACAAGCCGTGCTGATGACTGTGACCTCAGTAACCCGCGAACATGGCTAGAGAGATATCTTCGTTCGCGATTGCCTTTGCTTATTGCCGTATGTTGGCCACTCTAGTGAAATGTTGCGCGTAAAATATGACGCTGCAAAAGCGACTTTATTCCGCGAATTACTGACGGTCCTTTTGTCCGATTTTCGTCGTTTGTCTGCGCGATGTATTAGTTGTTCACCTTTGGTTCCCATGGCACATACTATTAGGTCATTTTTAAGAAATCCTTAAAAATGCGATATCGCCGTTTGCCTGGATGATCCCCCCATCTGATAGAGCCCATCTCTAGGATCTTATGAGGCACTTTTTCGATGTTCTAGGGAGCTAGGGATGGCATTTTAGGGTTCCCAAAAAGGAAGGAACCCCCATTAATATTTAATTTTATTGACTTGTACACATTGAGT
>JBBPJZ010000034.1:0-50368 GCA_038089015.1 Chalciporus aff. trinitensis
GTCACAAAAAACAGGGACTATCAGCTTACAGTCCTTAGCATACTGCCCCAGGTGTCTGATCTACTATCTACAGGTTTTGTGAGTCAGGAAAAGCCTATCACTGGAAAGGGCACACCTAAGGGCGTGACGAGCGGACTCAGGCAGAAAACTCCGCCCAAATCAACAAACGTGTCTCGTCACGTTCATGACCGTGTCGTGACAACAATTCTGGATGGGTCGGACCAAGGGGAAAGCTCCCTCCCCTCGCAAGAGGTCGGCAGACCCATCTGGTGAGTCTCAGCTACAGCCTGCTCTTGCCTTCCTCACCGACCAACCCATTGATGATATCAATTATTCGGCTGCAGCAGTCAAATTTGCTGTCAACGTATCCACTCTGCGAAACAGGTTCCTTGGCAAGACAAAATCCCGCGCCGCTGCACGAGAAAAACAACGAATCCTCACCGATGTTCAGGAGGAGGTAGTCCGACTGCTATTGGTACGTTCCAAACGCTTCTCACTGCTGAATACAACGCACTGAGCATTCGGACAGGCTCAACTCTATCTGACGAGACTGAAAATCAGCCAGTTCATTCACTCATCCATGCCGACTGTGTCACAAGCTCTCCCTCTCGTTTACACGCAACGCATTTTGATCGGTCACGATTCACTACTGCTACTAACGCTCTGTATAGTTACCATTCTACTTCCGACGAAATACCCTAGCTTTCATATTCCCCTACACTGATACCAGGCCCAGGTGAGGCTGGGCCTTCATCATCTACTAATTCGTTCGCACAGTATAGTCCATCCCAATACCCCCCTTTTGCTTAATTCAAAGTACATATTGAGACTTACAATCGGACAAGTTGTGTTGTGATTCGCAAAACTGTATCGCCAGTCTGCCGAGTTGCCGAAGCGGAGATCAAAGGACAAATGTGTGACCAAGTGTGACTGCGCTTGTCATTACCCTACCCAGTCCCACTGTTTGGACCGGGATCTCGCCGAGAGTCGACACACTCACTCAAAAATTCTGTTTTTTGCAGAACTTTGTAGCAACACAATTTTCGCATCTATCAGTGTTGAAATCGGGTAAATTGACCAAGAAATGACTGTGCTACACTTCGACTACTGAAAAGCTTGTCATTACACCCCCCATGATAGTATCGAGACTGGTGTCGACTCAGATGAACTCGAAGACGACGAGGTCAAATTCGGCTAGATTGGCGATACCTCACCATTTTCAGTTTATTGTCCCCGCCTTAGAAGACTGCGCTTTCATCAATCCCATCTCCACTGCCTTGCGCCTTGGATCGTGTCCGAGTCCGAGCTCGCAGTTCTCGAACTCAAACACGGCCATAAGCGCATTCTCCTGAAGTGGACTGAACCTCTTCTCTGCATACTTCGCTCTGCTCCTGCTCTGAAGACACTCGTTTTACCTTCCGCTGGGCCTTTGGGGCACGGGTTGGCCATCATCAATACTATCTGGAATCCCGAATTCCCACTGTCCTAAGCAGCCGATCTTATGAGCGCTGAGCTCAAACATCAACTCGGGCATTGTGGCGAAGATCTACCCTCGGCGGCTCAGCGGCTCATTCTTGTTACGTAGCGTGACAGTCACATCATTGATCACCCTGTCGGTGACACACAGGATGTGCTTGATCTGCGGATTTAAGCGGCGAACATTTGCCAAGTGGACCGCTTATTGCGCTTCCGGCACCGCGATCACGAACCCCCAGGCTAGTACTCTTAGGGCGTTCACAAGCCGCGGCTTGTGCATTTCTCCGGCTATATATCCTTAGTTATATCAGATGCGTCTACGGTGTTCAGATAGCTTTATCTCCTCATTTCTCCAGCATCCATCCTCTCTCTTCTCATCTGTAAGCTACGGACCTACAATGCATAGGCAGAAGCTTATTTGCCGGAGACTTCGTCTTTGACAGTAAAGTTAAAACGTACGCCCATAACTTCAACTCTTCAAAAGCTTCAGGGCGAGCCCAAGCTGGTCAGTGCAACTTAATGCTCATGTCTGACTACGCGTTGTTGATCCTGAAAAGCAAAGCCCGCATTATTAGCGTATGCATGGAAGCGGTGAAATTGGTCGACCTGCTTCATCTATCCCCTCCGAATGCTCTATCAATGATATCCCTCTCGAGCTACTCTCATTGATTTTCGAGTTCGTTTGTACAAAGAGCGAACACGAAGAATACTGGGATGGCAGTGACTTCCACCACATCCAAGCCGTCAACACGGCGCAGCCCCCAGTAGCAAATTGTCACTCACCTTCATTTGATCTTGCCTTCACCCTCGTTTGTCGCCACTGGCATAGAGTTGCTATCTCAACCTTGTCGCTGTGGACATCCCTCCGCCTCACGTCTTGGCCGTCTTGGTATTTTCCTCCACGCCTCCACACAGTCTTAACCCGGAGTGGGAATCAGCTTCTAGACGTTGATGTCCACCATTACAATGCTGCAAACATGTGGATCCTCCCGCATTTAAACAAGCAATATGCCACTCTTTTCGGTGACCTCGCACCCCGTCTCAGACGACTTTCCTTCAACCAATCTCGCCTCAACTGGGACGCGCCTTGGATCACGACCTTGTCCAACCTTACCACGCTCGAACTCAAGGACCCTTCTGAATCTATTCGGCCAACATGGGTGCAATTCAGCTCCCTGCTACGCTCTACTTCATCTCTCAAGAAACTCGCTTTGAACTCAGCGGGACCATGGGGTGTGTCGCATAACCTGGATAAGGGGCCAATCTCGCTTCTAAACCTCACGGATCTCGTTTTGGTGAAGGAGACCCCGGAGTGTTTATCTAGGCTATTTTGCTGGCTCTACGTACCTGCCCTCAAGAGCCTCTCTCTCTGTATGCCCTCCGGGTATTCAATTTCTACCACGCAACTCCTTACGCAACTTACCGGTCCGGCAACGACACCGCGTGGCGTCAAATCACAGTATACACTACTCAACCAACTTGAACAACTTCGCGTTGCGCCTCTCACCCATAGAGATGATGCCAACGTCCTTCGGATGCTCTATGATCAGCTGCAGAACCTTAAATTATTGCAGATCCCCCCTGAGCCCAAATTCCTCGAGCCTCTTCTCCCTCACACACCATCTGGACAGGATAAGGTGGCTGTCCGATTACCACGGCTCAAAACCCTCATTCTCGGACGTCGCCTTAACCACGACTTCTCTTCTGCTACTCTCATCCGCGGGGTCGTCACAAAGAGGAAGGAGGTGGGACGTCCCATCAAAGCCTTGTATGCAATCGTATCAAGGCCCCGGGAGGTGGACTTACTAAATGGAATTTTTGAAGATATCACGCTTTTCTACGGGTAGTTCCGGGACATTTCGTTTCTTGTCGACTACTTCCTCGTCATTATTTATCACAGAGATTCATAGTCTGTATCTATATTCTGATCCCGTACGATACTTCCAACCAACGTAGCCTTCTAGTGAACCTGAACCCGATCATCAATCCCGCACCACATCTCCCTCATGCTATCGCCACGTTGGATAATGGTCTCCGAAAACAGTATTTGCTGGTATCTGTGAGGCCGCGCATATCCTTCATCACACTCTTGCCCCTACAAGACTCCTGCTGAGCTTGATTTCCCTCCTAGTCCCCGTCATTGACACCGGCACATCCTCCTTCCTCACCCTCACCTCTCTCTTACCCAGCCCAAGCCCACTCAATACCACGTCCAACCTCTCTTTCACATGTCGGGCCTCTCGGTTCCGAGTACGTATGCACCCTTGACATTCGTCTTACTGACAGGAGAGTCTGCCAGATGGACCAAGAATATCATTTCAGACGATCGGTTCTTTGACGCTGTCGGCGCTCTGCTCTTTTTGCGAGCCATCACGGTGGTTATACTAGCTACGAGCTCCTCAAGGGGGGCCTAGCTGGCTGGTGTACTTGAATCCAGCGGAGTTCTTTGGCATAGTTCATTTTTAGGCTTCAAGCTAGCTCCTTAATCCTTGCTCGGCCTTGGGGATACCATAACTGAGTTCTGTTGCCCTGAGCGCAGGACTTCCATCATCACATCTCTGTCAATTTTCAGAAAAAAATACCCCGACTATCATGAAACAGAAACCGGGTAAGTTATTCTGAGTACATTCGAGACGAAGCTGATAGAGTATTCCAGTCAAACGATCAAGAAAGCGGCGACAAAGGGGCTTCGTGTACTCCAGAAACAAGTGGGTGGCTGGGAGCATGGGGTAGCTGTTTCACTCACGCAATACGGTTCGTGTCAGAGAGGTGACAACCCCGCTGTTCGGCACGCATGCGATTTCTTGCTTTCTAAACGACGGCAAGAGCATGGTTGGGGCAAGTGATCCAAGATTCGTTCGTGTATCTTCGCTCTCTGTGAGATGTTCCCGTTGACTTTGCACGGCTTTGGTCGCAGACTTGTGAAGTAGGCAGGTGGATTGACCACGAGAAAACGCAAATGGTTTGAGCGACCGCGGCACTCATTTATGGCTGATACCCGGACCCGGAACCAGTTGAGAAAGCGTTAGGCTGGTTTTGTCGCGACAGCTCCCAGTGAGTCCCAATGGTTCCAATGTCATAGGTTGATGGCACTGAGTTGCTCGAATCCCCAGCATGGGCCGTGCCCCAGGAAGCGATGGAGGGCGTGTTTAATAAGAATGGCATGCTCGCGTCGCGTATCCGAACTTCAAAGTCTCAGCGAAAACTCATCACTACATGAAGGAATTGAGAGAGTAGCAGGTTGCTCAATGACGTGCTCTTTTAGCAGGGTATTTCGACATTGTTGATGTGTTTACTTTAAAATTGCGGGAGCGAGTGATTGCACAGTCCTTGACAGTAGAAGTGCAAAATAATGGAGTTCGCGGAGACAAAGTGCTGGTTAGCCGAGAAAGGAAGACCATGACTAGAGTTTTGCAACACTAAACGTACGCGTGAGAGAAAAGTGACCACGGTCAACTTGGCTTGAAGGTCGGTCTGATCAAATCCTCTCACTGTGGGGCTTGGTGATCAGTAGTTGTTGACCCTACTTATATCGTCGTCTCGCAGCATGCAAACACCAGAGGCAGCCGGGGGAGGTCATGCGGTTACACTGGCGGCCATCCCACCGATAAGCCCCACACCCGTGACTACTATCGGCGACCTCACTGCCGAGTTTCTTTAGTTCATATTTGAGTTGGGCTTGATAACTTGCAGGGAAGACGATTGGGAGAATATGCTACGATACTGGTCGGACGGGCACAACTTCGTCGCATCGTGATCGCCACTCCAGGCTCCGAACAACACCCCCGCCCTCGCCCTCAAGCCCAGGCTCGTTTCGTCTCACCATCTCTCTAGTTTGTCACCACTGGTATCATGTGGCTATTTCAACGCAATGCCTCTGGACAACCCTTCGTCTTGCCTCGTGTGGTTCATCTAAATGCATTCAAGCTATGCTGGCAGGGAGCGGGGACCTTCCGCTGGATGTTCATATCTGGCACCAATATATCAAGTTAGACTTTCCTGACTTCGACCCCAATTCCGATGACAACGTCACTCCTCGTCAGCAATATATCACTCTTTTCGGTGATCTCGCACCCCGTTTAGAGCGACTGTGCTTCCATAATTCTCACATCGATTGCTCTGCGCCCTGGATCGCGACATTGTTCAACCTGACAATACCCGAATACAAAGACGTGAAGGAATACAGTCACCCAAATTGGTCACAACTTATCTCCATCTTACGTTCTACCCCGGCTCTTAAGAAACTCGTTTTACATTCCTCGGGACCCTTGCAAAGGGAATCGGCCATCGTTGAGACTCCTCACAACCCTCATATCCTACTCCCAATCCAGAACCCCACGGATCTCAAGCTCGTCAAAGAGAGGGTGGTATGTATCATTGGGCTATTTCTCGAACTCTACATGCCACTGCCAGCTTTAAAGTGCCTATCTCTTCACTTTCCTGCATCCCCTTTATTTACGTGGTTCTTCCGAGACCTCGCTACCCAGATCCCTTGCCCAGCAAATCCTACAACCACCGCAGGGGGTTGTATGTTGCTCTCCCAACTGGAGCATTTTCACATTACAAGGCCATTCTGGCCCTACGCCGCTGAAAGTCTTCAGTTGCTCTACGATGGGCTTCATTACGTCAAAGTACTCTCTATCCCTTCGCTTCCAAGGTTTTTCGATCTCCTCCTTCCTTACAGGTCATCTGAATTCGCTATTATCGTCGACCAAGGGTCGAAACACTGATCATCCGCTGTTGCTCTCCAGTTGATGCTTGCAACATCAGCCTCGTCCACGAGGTCATCGACGAAAGGAAGGCGGTGGGACTTCCTGTCAAGTCAGTGTATGTGCAAGTATTGTCCCCGGGCCCCGTGGTGGGCTCGGAGGACATGCTCACAGATCATCTGGAAAATATTTCATATTTCTGCTCATAGTTCACCAAGGTATCGTCCGCTGTCTTTGTTCAACATGTGCCGTACTTATCATGGTGAAATCGTAATTGTTTAATTTGCCTACCACGCATTAGACAACTGTTGTTACCTGTCGCGGGTTAATTACGCACCCTCCAGCTGAGCCCATCCGAATGCACTACGGGGGCTCTCGCTTCGATCCAAGCTGACAAGTCTTTTCGCTCTCATACTGCAGACTTACCTACATGAAAAACCTGTTCCAGATTCCAGGATGGCGTTAGCTGGGGGCCCGACGAAGTCGTCAGTTTAGTGAATGAATGTGTGAAGTGTCGCGGTGCTGTTCCAATTATGTACTCTAAAACGGAGAAGACGGTACGGCACATTCCCTGACGACCGTGAGTGTTTTATGAGCAGATATTAATACATTAGGTTTAATATCCCCAGTCGTTCTTCAAAGCCTGACCTTTCGGGCGAGTTGAAACAGGCCAGTAGAGGTATGGTACAGTATAAGATCCTTCTCTGGATGTTTTGCTGGCCCGCCTCCGATCTCATAAAGGCTAGAACATATTGGAGTGTACACGGAAATGCTAAAGATGGTCGAGGAAGATTCCCAATCACAAATCTCCACGAATTCCCTCATTCCACCCCATATTGCAAGCTCCGTCAATGACCTCCCCGTCGAACTCCTCTCGTTCATATTTGAGTTGGGTGTTACAAACAGGGAAGACGATCAGGAGAGTATGCTACGATACTGGGAGGGGAACGACTTCCGCCGAATTGTGGTCACTGCTACGGATCAGGCGCCAGGCAACACGTCTCTCCCACCCTCGTTTCGTCTCACCGTCTCCCTGGTTTGCCGCCACTGGCATCATGTGATTATGTCAACACCATCTCTCTGGACATCTCTTCGTCTCGCCACTTGGGACTCGGGCCAATCCCTTCAGGCAATACTGGCCCGGAGCGGAGATCTTCCTTTAGATGTCGCTGTCTATCATTATATCGAAGGCGATATCGTCGACTCGGATGAAAACTCAGATGAGGACTCCGACGAGGAGTTGGAGGAAGACTCAGGTGACGACTCGGATGACGACGTCAAATTGACCACTCGTCTAGATCAGCAATATATCACTATTTTCAGTGACCTTGCTCCCCGCTTGAGAAGACTGCGCTTCCATCAATCCCACCTCAACTGGTCGGCGCCTTGGATCACATCCGAGTCCTTGTCCAAACTCACAGTTCTCGAACTCAAACACAGCCGTAAACCCATCCGTCCCAAGTGGACTGAACTTCTCTGCATGCTGCGTTCCACTCCTGCTCTCAAAAGACTCGTTTTACATTCTGCAGGACCCCTGGAGCACGAGTTGACCTCCACCAATACTATCGAGAGACACAATGTCCTACTGCCTCTCCCGAACCTCACCGACCTCACGCTCGTAAGGGAGACAGTGGGATGCGTCACTGGACTATTTCGCAGATTATACATGCCCGCTTTAAAGAACCTCTCTCTCTACTTTTCCATACACGTCTTTCACTTCCTGCCGTGCTTCCAGTCTGTCACCACTCCAGTCTATAATCCAGCCACCAATTCGGAAGACGAGTATATGTTACTTGGCCAATTGGAATGCTTTTACATCGGAGCTGCGTTCTGGTCCAACAGGATTAGTACGCTGGATGCAATTTATGGCGGACTCCATAATCTCAAAGTACTCCTGATCCCTTCGTTTCCAATATTTCTCCAGCTCCTCCTCCCCTACAAACCATCTGGACAAGACAACGAGGCTGTTAGATTGCCACAACTCGAGACCCTTATCGTTTATTATCCTCGCAAGTTCTATACCGATTGGTCCATCTCTGTCATCCGCGAAGTCGTCAGGAAAAGAAAGGAAACGGGGTATCCTATTACATCGTTGTACGTACGAAGACCATGTTTTGAGGAAGAAAAACAACTGGAGAATTTGGAGAACATTTCGTTTTTCTAGACATAATGTATTCTTCTTTTGTCCCTGATCCGTATTCAACTACGTCTCTAGCCTTGTTCTCATGGACTAGCAATCGGGCGTGTGAGGCAGGCTCAAAATCCGCAGAACAAAATAACGATTTGTGCGTGGATGGGGCAAGCTCGCATCAACCTATGTAAGATGTATGAGATCATGAAGCTGAAGACTCTCGCTGCTTCCACTATGGACGCAAGCACTTCAAGTTATATATGAGGCACTGGTGAGAACTCTACCACCACCTAAAATGGAGGAGACCCCTCATCGAGCATGAGTTTTGTTCACTGTAAGTTGCTGCCCAGTAAGTAGCACACCTCTCTTCTCTTCCTACCCGCACCAAACCGTTAGTCATACTCTATCCGTTGTCACACTCCTAGATACATTCGTTCTTTCATACCCACCTATTACTCCCGCTCGCAGGCAGCGAACAAGACACTCGATCGAATATTGTCCACCGCTGCGTCACTCGACTTCGATCGTGACGAACTCAGTGCACCAGCACCCAACCCACCCACGTAGCTCGCTCTCGCCCGACGGTTTCAGGTCCAGTTTTGGTTTGAGAAAGCCTCTGGTGTTTCGCCCATCTGTCTCTGCTCCACGTACTCAGATAGCTTTCTTTTCTCATTCCGTATTCTCTCTGCTCATCCATAAGCTACGAAGCTACAACGCATAGAGCCTACGACTTCAACACTCTTCAAAAGCTGGAGACCGAGTAGAAGCGGGTGAGTACAATGTAATACTTGTGTATGACTGTGCGTTGTTGATCCTACGAAGCAAAGTCCACAGTGATAGCGTACGCATGGAAGCTATGAAATTGGTCGACCCAGCCTGAGGAGGCCATCCCGTTTCACTCATTCCCTCCGAACGTGCCCGTGCAAGCTCTGGCAATGATCTCCCTTTCAAGCTTCTTTCATTGATCTTCGAGTTCGTCCGTGGAAAGAGCGGACGCAAAGAAACTGGGATGGGACTGACTTCTACCACATCCAAGTCGTCGACACAGCGCAACCCCCGGTAGTGAACTGTCACTTGCCCTCGTTTAATCTCGCCTTCACCCTCGTTTGTCGCCACTGGCACCAGGGTGCTATCTCAACCTTATCGCTGTGGACATCTCTCCGCCTCACATCTTGGCCATCTTGGCGTTTTGATGAACGCCTCTGCATAGTGTTGGCCCGGAGTGGGAATTAACTTCTAGACGTTGATGTCCACCATTATATCGGGGTCCACTCTGAAAACAAGTGGTCCCTCCCACGTCTTATCACTCTTTTGTCAGGTGACCTCACACCTCGTTTCAGACGACTTTCCATCGAACTCATCTCCCTGGATCGCAACCTTGTCCAACCTCACTACGCTCAAACTCAAAGACTCTGGCCGGTTCATTCGCCCAACGTGGATGCAATTCAGCGCTCTACTCGCAGGCTCCTCCTGAACCAAAGTACCTCGAGCTTCTTCCTCACACACCATCTGGACAAGATAATGCCACTGTCCGATTGCCACGACTCGAAACTCTCGTTCTCGGACTACGCCTTATCTATGACTTCTCATCCGCTACTCTCATCTGCGAGGTCGTCACAAAGAGGAAAGAGGCGGGATGCCCTATCAAAGCCTCGTATCCAATCATATCAAAGCCACGGGAGGTGGATTTGCTAAAAGGAAATCTGAAGTATATCTCGCTGTACTATGGGTAGCTCAGTGGCATTTCGCTTTTCATTTTCTCCTAATTACAGTACAAATAATACCTCCACGGAGACCTATCTATATTCTCATCCTGTACGATCCTTCAAACACATCAGCACCACAATATGGTGAGCATGAACCCGCCCACACAGCTCCAGGCAGGCGTTAGCTGGATGTCCGACGAAACTCGTCAATTTCGTGAATGAACGTGTGAAGTATCGCAGATGTCTGGCATGCCTCGGACTTCATAGGGACTGTGTACTGTTCCAATTATGCACGACCGTGAGTATTTTATAGTCAGATATTATAATAATAATTTGATCAAGGTTTAATCCTCTGAGCAGCTCTCCCGAGTCAGAGCCTTCGCCTTCGGGCGAGTTGAAGCAAGTCAGTAGAGGTACAGTATAAGATCCTTCTCTGGATGTACCCTCTGATCTAATACAGGATAGCACGCATTGGAATGTAGCATGGAGATGCCAAAGATGGTCGAGGAAGATTCGCGTTCACAAATCGCTATGAACTCCTTCATTCCACCCCATCTTGCAAGCTCCGTCAATGACCTCCCCGTCGAACTCCTCTCGTTCATATTTGAATTGGGTGTTACAAGCCGGGAAGACGATCAGGAGAATATGTTGCGATACTGGGATGGAACCGACTTCCGTCGCATCGAAGTCGTTAATACTATAGTCCAGGCGCCAGGCAACAGATCTTGCCCACCCTCATTTCGACTCTCCGTTCCCCTGGTTTGTCGCCACTGGCATCATGTGGTCATGTCAACACCATCTCTTTGGACATCTCTTCGTCTCGCCACTTGGGATTCATGCCAATCCCTTCAAGCAACGCTTGCCCGGAGCGGAGATCTTCCTTTAGATGTCAATGTCTATCATTATATCGAGAGCGATATCGTCGACTGGGTAGAATACTCAGATGAAGACTCTGATGACGACGTCACATCGTCCCACCGTTTAGATCAGCGATACATCACCATTTTCAGTGATCTTGTCCCCCGCTTTAGAAAACTGCGCTTCCATCAATCCCACCTCGACTGGTCTGCGCCTTGGATCACATCCGAGTCTTTGTCCAAACTCACAGTTCTCGAACTCAAACACGGCCATCAGTTCATTCGTCCCAAGTGGACTGAACTTCTCTGCATGCTACGCTCCACTCCTGCTCTCAAGAAACTCGTTTTACATTCCGCGGGGCCCTTGGACCACGAGTTGACCACGACCAATACTCTCGAGAGTCACAATATCCTACTCCCTCTCCCAAACCTCACCGACCTCACGCTTGTAAGGGAGACAGTGGGATGCGTCACCGGCCTATTTCGCAGATTATACATGCCCGCTTTAAAGAACCTCTCACTTTACTTTTCCATACACATCTTCCACTTCCTACCCTGCTCCCAGCGTGTCACTACCCCAGTTCCTCATCCAGCCACTGGCGGAGAGTATATGTCACTTGGCCAACTGGAATGCTTTCACATCGGGGCTCCGCTCTGGTCCAACGGGGCTAATACGTTGGAAGGGATTTATGGCGGACTCCATAATCTCAAAGTACTCCTGATCCCTTCGTTTCCAATATTTCTCCAACTCCTTCTCCCCTACAAACCATCTGGACAAGACAACGTGGCTGTTAGATTGCCGCAACTCGAGACCCTTATCGTTTATTATCCTCACAAGTTCTATACCGATTGGTCCATCTCTGTCATCCACGAAGTCGTCAGGAAAAGGAAGGAAACGGGGTATCCTATTACATCGTTGTACGTACGAAGATCAAGTCTCGAGGAAGAAAAGCAGCTGGAGAACTTGGAGAATATTTCGTTTTTCTAGACATCATGCATTCCTATTTTTTCTCATGTCTGTAGCATTGTTCTCATGATCTAGAGTGAGGCACGGAATCTGCACAGGAACAAAATAACGCTTGGTGCGTGGATGGGACCATGATGAGATCGTGAAGTAATAGGATCATGCTGTATGTCCTCAGACCGTAGCAGATTCTCGCTGCTTCCACTATAGACGAATGCAATTCGGGTTATGTATGAGGCATTATTGACTTTTACTTCCTGAGACCCCCCATCGGAAATGACAAGCGTGAGTTTTTTCGCTGTCAGTTGTCAGAAGTCACGCATAGCCATGGCGTGAGGAAAGTGTAAGTAGGATTTGGACTCGCAAGCGGCGAACAAGCTACTCGATCAAATCTCATACTCAGTGTCCGCGACTGCATTACTCGACTTCTGTTGTGACGAGCTCAGCTGCGTCAGCTCCGAAACCGCCCACGCAGCTCGCTCTCGCCCGACAGTTTTCGGTCAAATTTTGGGCGGGGAAATCCTCTGGTTTTTCGCCCATCCCTGTACTCTGATAGCCTTCACTTCTCATTCCTCTAGCCCGCCGTACACTCTCTTCTCATCCGTAAGTTACGAGGCTACAACTTGAGCGCACAGAGCCTATAGCCTTGACGTCCTTCAAAAGCTCGAGGGCGAGTCGAAGTGGGTGAGTACCGTGCAATACCCATTTGTGACCGCGTGTTGTTGATACTGCAAAGAAAAGTCCGCATGATTAGCGTACACATGGAGGCGCTGAAATTAGTCGACACAAGGGACCCCCCAGTTTCCCTCATCCCCTCCGAACCTGCTCGTGCAAGCCCTATCAATGATCTCCCTGTCGAGCTCCTTTCCTTAATCTTCGAGTTCGTTCGTGGAAAGAGCGGACGCGAACAATACTGGGATGGCAGTGCCTTCCACCACATCCAAGTCATCAACACAGCGCAACCCCCGGGAGTGAACTGTCAGTCACGCCCGTTTAATCTCACCTTCACCCTCGTTTGTCGCCACTGGCATCTGGTTGCTATCTCAACTTTGTCACTGTGGACATCTCTCCGCCTTACATCCTGGCCATCTTGGCATTTTTCTGGACGCCTCCACACGGTGTTGGCCCGGAGTGCGGATCAACTTCTAGATCTCGAGGTCCATCATTATATCGAGGCCAAGTCTGAAAGCAGGTGGTCCCTTCCGTGCCTAAACCAGCGATATATCACTCTCTTCGGTGACCTCGCACCTCGTTTCAGACGACTTTCTTTCAGCCACTCTCGCCTTGACTGGTACGCGCCTTGGATTGCAACCTTGTCCAACCTCACTACGCTCGAACTCAATGAGCCTGCCGAATCCATTCGCCCAACATGGATCCAATTCAGCGCTACGCTACGCTCCATTCCATCTCTCACAAAACTCGTTTTAAATTCCGCGGGACCAGTGTCGTTTAACATGCTTAACGAGCCAACACCGCTCCCAAACCTCACGGATCTCGTCCTGATGAAAGAAACCCCGCATTGTTTATCTGAACTATTTCGCCAGCTCTACATGCCTGCCCTCAAGAGCTTGTCTCTCCGTCTGCCCTCTGGGTATTCCATTTCCGGCACGCAACTCCTTACGCAACTCACCCGTCCGGCAACGACACCGCGTGGCATAGAGACTCAGTACACGCTGCTCAGCCAACTTGAGCAACTTCGCATGGCGCCTCTTACCCATAGAGATGATGCCAACGTCCTTCGGATGCTTTATGATGAGATGCACAACCTTAAATCGTTGCAGGTTCCTCCTGAACCAAAGTACCTCAAGCTTCTTCTTCCTCACACGCCCTCTGGACAAGATAATGCCATTGTCCGATTGCCACGACTCGAAACTCTCATTCTTGGACGACGCCTTATCTACGACTTCTCCTCCGTGACTCTCCTCAACGACATCGTTACAAAGAGGAAAGAGGCGGGATACCCTATTAAAGCCTTGTACGCGATCATATCAAAGCCCCGGGAAGTGGGTTTGCTAAAGGGATACTTGGAGCATATCTCACTGTTCTACGGGTAGCTCAGTGACGTTTCGTTTCTTGTCCTCTCCTAATCATTGTACAAATAACATTTCCGCAACCCTACCTATCGTTGGATAATGATATCAAAAACAGTACCACCCGCTGGTATCTGTTAAACCACAGGTGTCATTCCCATGATCAATCTTGACATCGATCGCCCCCGAACACTTCTCAACCATAACCCCAACTTATCCTACAAAATCGCCCTCCCTCCATCACCCTTCCTCACCTCTATAACGCCTTGAACGCACCTTCCACCGCATCCACAAACACACCCTCCATCACAGCATCCAACGTACCCTCCACAGCCTCGAACGCACCCTCCACCACAGCCTTCTGCTGAACCTGATAATCCTTCCCAGTCCCCGTCACCGGTACCGCAACCTCCTTCCTCCCCACATACCTTACCCCCGTCTCTCCGTCACCAAGCCCAAGCCCACTCAACACCACTCCCAACCTCTCTTTCACATGTCCCCACGCACCCTGATTCCTCGGTTCTTCCTGTACCCACACGTACTCCACGTCAGAGCCGAGGCTGGCGTAGGGCTCGAGAACATCCGTCAGAGCAGCGAACGGGAACGGTGCGAGTTCTTCGATTCGAATGAGGGCGACGCGGTCCTCAAGGCCTCTTGTAGCTCGTTCTTTTGCGAGCTCGTAGTAGAGTTTACCACTGACGAGGATGACGCGGGAGACTTTGTCGGTCGGTGCGTTGGTATCTGGGAGGACAGGTTGGAATTGGGTGCCAGGGAGCATTTCAGAGAGTTTGGACGAGGCGGCCTTGGAGTGAAAATAGCTAAGTGGGATATAATGCAATGCGGAATTACATAGGTACGTACTGGGAGACGGAGGAGAGCCTTGGGACCTGCGACGACGAGTGGCTTGCGATAGTTTCTCTTCATTTGACGACGGAGAAGATGGAAGTACTGAGCTGGCGTCGTGGGGAATACAACATGCATGTTGATATTCGCGTTCGATTGAGGGGTGTATGCGTCATTGGTGAGCTGGAACAGAACCGCATAAGCACAAGCCAAATTGACGGTCATGATCGCTATGCTATACCTGCAACATTCTCTCAATACGGCTGGAAGAGTGTTCGGGTCCAGCACCATCAAGACCATGAGGGAGCAAGAGAACAATGCCGCTTTGTTTGGCCCATTTTGCTGTCGTGAATTGCATCATCAGCAAAAGGGCATGTGGTAAGAATCTATAGCTACCTACTTTCAGCGCTCGAAATAAAGGTGTCAATGATCACTTGTGCACCATTGAAGAAATCCCCAAACTGGGCTTCCCAGATGGGCAAAAGATCGGGCCTTTCCCAGGAAGCGCCATACTCGAACTAGATTAAGCGTGAGTGAACATCCCCATTGCAAAGTATGAGAGATCTTACCCCAAGAACCGCCATCTCACTCAGTGAGCCTATATAAATGGCGGGGATCAGCAGCAAGATAAACAGCACCGCTGAAACACGCACTGTTTGCCAGCTCTAGTTTTCCAGCACCTCTGGTGAGTGCATTGTTCAGCGGAACAACCACGCTTTCCGTCTTCTGATCCACAAGCATAGCATGACTTTATACCAGTATCAGGACGATATACCCAGTGAATGAAAGCAGACATACCGCTGGCTAAACGTTCCTCTTCCTACATCTTGACCTGCAATCCGAACATCATAGCCCTCAAGCATAAGCGTACCAAACGCCATCGCCTATCAAACCCAACCCGCATAAACTCCTCATGCTCTCCCGATCTTCATTAAGAATGTGAACATACCTCAGCAGTGGCCCAATCAATTCCCTCTCCCTTCTCCACACTCGCCAACCGACTCTTCACATGCCGTTGTAACCTTGGATGAATTTCCTTCACGAGGGTCGTCAGTCCCGGTCGAGAACATACCTAAATTATCAGAGAGATCGATACTCACGAACCCTTCGGGAACCTTGACGCTCGCTTCGGCAGCCTTCTTCAACGCATCAACAGACGCCCCCGTCTCAAACACTCTCGCATCCTTTGAGCCCGGCCATGCCATGGGCACTTCCTCCCCCTCTATGCCAATAGACTGCCACTGTCCCTCGAATTTGACAAGAGGCGGGACGAAGGTGGCTGAGGCGGCGAGAGCGTCGTTGAGCGTGTTCTTGTACTCGGTTCGGACGGATGCTGCAGAGTCTTGGGAAATAACCCCTTCGGACTAGGGTAGTGTGTCAGAAAAACAATAGCGCTAGATGGTGCTGAAGATACCGACTGTCATCCTATCCTCGTATAATTGCGGCACGCTTCGTCTTGACCGGATCTTT
The DNA here is from genome assembly GCA_038089015.1 of Chalciporus aff. trinitensis. Lineage (NCBI taxonomy): Eukaryota > Fungi > Basidiomycota > Agaricomycetes > Boletales > Boletaceae > Chalciporus > Chalciporus aff. trinitensis. Next base: position 16,187 of record JBBPJZ010000034.1, read on the forward strand.
TGGTACATCAACGGCTGCGTATAAGCAGGTTCGTCCAATTCATTATGACCCCTGATGATACGGTTAATGGTGGACACCCATTGGGAGGCCCAGAAGACATGCGAACCAGCGACGGTATACAATTAGATCGATGACGATATCTTTCCTGAAGTAATTCCTGTATTTGAACGCTATCTCGACTGCCCGAGCAACATCTGGAAAGAAATATCAATAAATCGGCTCCAGACGACAGGTGGATTGAAGTGATGATTACCTTCAGGGTGGTCGCCATTCACATGCAAAACGGGACAGTTGATCATCTTCGCCACGTCGGAGCAGTAGAGCGAGGACCGGGCTGATGAGGCAGGTGTCGTATAGCCAATGCTAAAATCCGACTCATTAGGCAGTCATGAAACAGTTGGGACTACACATACTTGTTGCTAATGTGAGTGAGATGTGAGAAAAGATGGAACGAGAAGAGAAACGGCGAACATACTTGACGACGATATGCACGCTTCCTCCACTGGTATAATGAGGTAGGTTGCCTAGAGAACGTCAACGACATGCAATACCATAACGAAAACAGCACACATACTCAAGCCAAGTGTCTCCATGACTACACCTTGACCTGTGAAACTTCCATCTCCATGAAGCTGGACACACATCACCTGCGACGAGGGGATCGCCTGAGATACAAACACTCAGACATGTTTCAACATACCTTATCTCCAAGCATACATCCGTTTGCACCATCACCGCCTGTCTCCAGCGCTTTGAGGAGGCTGTACTGTTTAGCGCGAGCCTTCCCAAGGGCAACAGGATTCACGGCCTCTGTAAATGCGCATGATTATAGGTAGGGTCAATATACGCGTGTCATTGGCGGTTATAAACGGAACGACGTACCCAGGTGAGACGGGTTAGGCAAAAGAGAGACTTTAATTTGTTTCCCTCCATAGGTCAACGTTGGGGAAGCCACTATAAGAGTGTCACTTGTTGGTTCCAGAGCCAAAAGATAGTGCATATACGGACCTAAATGACTAAGAACGTCTCCAGAAAGCTCGTCCCCGTCGACCCGTGCTTCTGCACCGCCTTTGATCTTATGGAAAAGTGCGGCGGGGTCGAACTCCAGTAGACCAGTGAGCAAGTTCAATCGTCCACGATGAGGCATGGCGAGGATGATGTGGGTCGTACCAGCTAAACATCGCCAAGCATCTCGATAAGTGATTCAACGGGATGAGAGCGACGCATACCTTGCGCAGCCGCACCGAACAGCGTGTCGAGAGCGGGTAACATCGATTCGCCACCTTCCAACCCATACCTCTTCAAGTTGGGGAACTTGGCCTGCAAGAATGTGTCAAACACCTCCGAACGCGCGAGGAGTTCGTGGATTCTGCGCTGGTGCTCTGGGGTCGTGGATTGAATGGCATACGCAGCCTCGGATTCGAGAAGGTTAGCGAACCAGAGTCTTTCAGTCTTGCTAGGAAGATCCATGTACTCATATGCGATACGGCCTACGTAGACCGCGTTGAGAAACTCGGTGATTTGGTCCAGGGTCCAGTTTTGACTGGTTCCGTGGTCCTCCCCGGTCCAAAGGATGCCGTCGACGTTATACTGAGTAGATGGATCAGTAAGACCATAGCGAGTAGGTTCGAGGGCAGCAACGCGTTCGCGTCGGAGGATGTCAAGGGGGTCAATAGATGCGGCACGGTGTCCATGAGTACGAAGAGCATCTGCATAACGGAGAAGGGGAGCGTTCGTGACTCGGTTATCCAGTTGTTCGGGAGTGTCTTGTGCTAGATGTGAGTAGAACGGAAGACGGAGACACCCATAGAGACGTACAATCGGGCATGTTGAACTCGCGTACTCTCCTGAAACCGTACGACTCGTCATGGTAAGACCGTCTGAGGACGACTACCCTGCCTTGCATCTTCTCCGGCGTCAGTCTTGCTAGCAAGTGTCGTAGATGAGGCACATCTTTCCGAATGTGAGTGTACATCGTTGCAAACGTTGCTAGATTATTCTTGTCCGATGGGTCCGAGTTCGAGTGGTGCGGGGTAAGGCAACAGAACTAAGGGCGGGTACTTGAGCTGGCCCGGATGGATCTTGGCCGTTTGCGAAGTTGAGTATGTAATAGCAGATACACTAGCGAACAGCTGACATCCCTCTCTATTCCCGAGTGGAAAAGCGCAAGGTGAATGTCTACTGTTCGCCAGTTTAAATGTGGCCTCGATATCATGATCAGTCGCGGAGGGTGATCATGGTAAGTAGCAGAGGTGAAATGTCCGGCCCACACTGAGTCACTGACAAGTTTGACGTACGTACGTTGACCTACTTTTAGACTCTAATGACAGTATACCTAGATCCTCGCTCAACAGTGCACAATGGAGCAACTTGGTTGTTTCTGAAGTCGGCCTACAAACGTTCAGTACACAATCGGGCGACACCGCTTTCGCACGATGGACCCACAACGTAAGTTTCCAAGGGTTCATTACCAAATCATGATGAGGGCGATTCGACCACGAACACTCCCGGCTTTCGAAGGTTTTTTCCTCCACTAATCCATCGTTTTCGATGTTTTGACTCATACCTTTGCCCAGACCTACAACTATGACGGCCACTGGCACTCAGGACTCGGATCGACCCGAGTCGATTTTTAGTCCAAGTCCAATTCTCACCGTATCGACTGGTGTGCACGCCTCAGCGGATTTCCTAGCATGGCTTCCCGGTGATCGCATCCTCACTCGCGACCTCAGAACTCTGCAGATCTGGAGTTCAATCGACGGCACTCCAGAGGGTGCTCCAATGGACCACGAAAACACTATCCACTCTGTGGTTGGCACCAAAGATGCACGAATCGTAACATCATCCCCCCGGGTCAAACATCTAATGGTATGGAACGCCGATACGCAGAAACCCATGGAAGGACCATGGTCCAATGAGCGTTATGGTGGTGCTACACATATGACACTATCCCGAAACGAAGAGCTTCTTGCGAGTTGGCACCGGGGCCCAGCGCAGGTTGTCTTCTGGGATATGGTGGGGACTACGCAAGCCAAAAACTACATTCCAATCCGGCAGCTTGATCACTTCCCCTATGTAATGTGTTTTGCTCCAGATGGAAAAAGATTAGCGATAACCTCTAGCAAGGGAATCACTGTTATCGACGTAGAAACTGGTGAGCCTACCTCGGGGCCGGTTGTCGGAGCAGATGGCACGGAAGGAATCATGAAGTTTCTCCACCCTCGCGGGCCCATTGCATGGTCAACTGATGGAGCGCAGCTTTACTGTGTCAGTGGGTATATTAACGCCACTGGTAAGGTTGATTGTTTCGAAGTTGGTGTGCATAAGCCCATTAAAATGAAAGAGCGTGTGACCAGGTTCAGTATGCGATGTACATCCTTCTCCGCAAATGGCAGGTGGCTCGCGTACTTTGTGTTTGGGATTTGGAGACTGAATTTCGTATTGGATGGCCACACCTGGAGGAATCTGTGCACGCAACCGTATTCTCACCCGAGAATGAATTCGTTGCATTGCTGGCTGATCTCGATGAGCATAAAAGGGTGTTCATCTGGCGTGTCCCTCGCCCTGCCCGGAATGATGAAGATGGAAAGGTATGACTTTTCGTCCATGTTGAGGTTCAGTAGCTAACTCAACAACCTTAGAGCCTCCACAGTTCCATCCTTGGCGTGCGTCCCAGACATGCTGTCTCTGCTATTTCTCATATACCACATGTATAGATGTCGGCCGTGATCCCGCCCGGCACTAGCGGGCCCTCAAACATCCTTGATCGTGATGTCTTCGATGTGAGTTTGGTGCCAGACATATTTACTCCCTGGTCGTCCTTTAATTCTGATCTTAATGATTGGCATTAGACCCCCCCAACACGTCGACCCATTCCCCATCAAGATAGAACTCCACCTCGCAACCTCCCCCTGGCCTGCATGATTTCAGCGCCCCCTCGGCAGTGGTGGAAGAAGATTCCTAGGTTGGTTTTCCGCCCGCCTCATCCAATATACCCCGGGTCCGCTCCACCAGTACGTCCACTCTGTTTCTGTTTCCCTAGCAAATGCTTACCGCTCCATGAAATAGCGTACATACGTCGCCTCGAGGGACAATGTAGGCAATCCCCCAACTCCTCCGAGCCGAACGGGTTCTCCACCTGATCCCCCCCTCACTGTTGTTATCGACACCTCTTCTCCAGAGGGGAGCATGGAGGGTTCGAGGAGTACTCCCACAGCCGACCTTGATGTTAGCCAAGTCGGCTGTTGTGGATTGTTCGCTAGGCGACGCCCTCGAGAGGGTGTAGCGAGGGAACGACGAGGTATTCCCAACGAGGGGACTTCACGGAACCGCCACCGACCTCGTCCCGAGGGCGCTCCCATACCCATACCTCCACCGATGCAACCTGAAATCCGGGATATTCTGGAGCTTTCTGCGGTGGTACCCTCGGCTCGTATAGCTTAACGTCGTGTATCGACGCGCATGCTGTGATTATGACTCATATCCACTTCATTGTGTAGGCGTTTCCACATACAATATCGTCTTATTATCTTTCTAGCTATGGTTTGTACGAATTCGGCTGGCTCTAGGTCTTTCACAAGTACTTCAGGAGAGCAAGAGGATAGAGGATAGTAAATGTGCTTGAAATATTATTAAATTTCGCTATTGCTTTATTGCTGAAAGCATACAGCTTTTAGACTCTAATGACAGTACCTACATCCTCTTTCAACAATGCATGGAGCAGCCTAAGTTTCTCCGAAGCCAGCCTACAAACGTGATATAAGTAATGTGAGCACTCTCGTCATTCCGAGGGACCGAGTCAGAGAACAATTGGGTAATGCGGTTATCAGTCACGGTTGAGCAAGCATGTTTCACACGGTGGGTCCCATACAAAGTAGGGCTCCCAGCATTCGAACGCGAACACTCCCAAGGTTTTTTTCCCCGCTAATCCATCGTCTTCGATGTTTTGACATGTTCCGATACCTTTAATCAGACGCATAGCTATGACGACCACTGGCACTCAGGAACAACTTGAATCAGCTGGGCCAGCACCAATTCTCACCCTACCGACTGGCGGACACGCCTTAATGGGTTTCCTAGCATGGCTTCCCGGTGATCGTATCATCACTCATAACCTCAGAACTCTGCGGATATGGAGTTCAATCGACGGCACTCAAGTGGGTGCTTCAATGGACCACGAAAACACTATCCTCTCTGTGGCTGCCACCAAAGATGGACGAATCGTGACATTTTGCGATAGGGCGGAACACCCAGTAGTATGGAACGCCGATACACAAAAACTCATTGATGGGCCATGGTCCAATGAGCATTGTGGTGGTGCTACATGGGTGGTGTTGTCCCGAAACGAAGAGCTTCTTGCGAGTTGGCACTCGGATGCAACGCGAATTATCTTCTGGAATATGGTGGGGACTATGCGAGCCAAAAACGACATTCAGCTCCGCCACCACTGGCCCGACGGACTCTACGGAATGCGTTTTTCTCCAGATGGCAGAAGATTAGCTATAGTCTCTTCCAAGGAATTTGCTGTTCTCGACGTGGAAAGTGGTGAGCCTGTTTTGGGACCTGTGGCCAGAGAGCGCGAAGATCTGGAAATGTACAAGGCCTCCAAGCAACATCAGTTTTCCGGAGCCATTGCATGGTCGGCTGATGGAACTCAGCTTTTCTGCGGCTATGGCGCAACAACCCTCGGTGGTCACCTTCTCTGTTTCAAAGCTGATACGGGTGAGCCCATTGAAGTGCCACGGAATGTGCACACCCACCATCTGCAATGTATATTCTTCTCCACAAATGGCAGGTGGCTCGCAAGTAGTTCATCCGATAACACACTTCGTGTTTGGGACTTACAGTCATTCAGTCCTGCTGGAGAGCCACGCCAGCATGAAGCACCTATAGATGCGATTGCATTCTCACCCGGGGGTGAATTCCTTGCATCGCTGGCGGGTCACGATGAACGTAGGAGTGTATATATCTGGCGTGTCCCTCGCTGGGAAGATGACGATGGAAAGGTATTACCATTCATCCATGCTGGGTTTCAGTAGCTAACTGAACTACCCCAGAGCCTCCGCGGTTCCATCCTTGGCGTGCGTTCCAGACCTGCTGTATCTGATATTTCTAATATACCGTACGTATAGATGTCGGCCGTGATCTCCCCTGACACCGGTGGCCCCTCAAACACTCTTGACCATGATTTCTTTGGTGTGAGTTTAGATACCAAGTATTTATACTCCCTTGTTGTATACTTTAATTTCGATGACGCCGAATTGTTTTAGACCTCAACCACACATGGACCTATTCCCCATCGGCATGGAACTCCGCCTCGCGACCTCTCCTTGGCCCGCATGATTTCAGTGCCCCCTAGGCAATGGTGGAAGAGAATACCTCGGCTCGTTTTCCATCGCCTGACTTATCCAATATATCCCGCACCAGCTCCAGCAGTAATCCCATTCTATTTATGTTTCTGTAACAAACACTTACCACTCTGTCAAACAGCGTACATACGTAGCCTCGAGGGACAGCGCGAGCATTCCTTCGAATCCTCCGAGCCAACCGACGCCTACGGGTTCTCCACCTCCGCCACCCTTGACAGTCCTTGTCGACACCTCTTCTTCAGAGGGGAGCATGAATGGTTCGAGGGGTACTCCTACAGCTAACCTCGAGGTTAGCCGAGCTGGATGTTGTGGATTACTCACTCGACGACCTCGAGAGGGCGTAGCAAGGGAACAACCAGATATACCCATCGAGGGGACTTCACGGAGCAGCCACCGACCTCGCCGCGAGGACGCTCCCATACCCATACCTCCACCAATGCAGCCCGAAACCCAGGATGCTCTGGAGCTTCCTGCGGTCATACCTTCGGCCCGTATAGCCTAACCTCATGCATCGATGCCTGTCGTGTCTATGTCTCGCATCTACGTCGTTGTGTAGGTGTTTAGTCTGGTCAAAAGAGGTGAACTTTAGATGGAATAGTTAACTGGGACTTTGTAGCCTTGAGTACGCTCTGACAGGTGGCATGTCTGTCCGAAATGGCATACTCTCGGCTCGCGGGACCGAAATTTGGGACAGATATATGGGGAAACTTCCGTGGGTTCGCATGGTGGACCCACCGACGCACACAACGTAAGCTTCAGTCTGAACATGAAAGGGCTTTCCGAACACAACCTAACTCTCTCTCTACTGAAGATACTTTTTCACTGATCGTTCGTCTTCAGATTTTTGACTCTTGTACAGATGCATAGTTATGGCGACTTTTCAAGAACAAGTTGACTCGGCCGAGGATATCCCAACACCACCAATCCGCACCTTCTCGATTGGCGATGTACGCCACTGGGTGTACTTCCTAGCATGGCTTCCCGGTGACCGTATCGTAACTTGCTCTTCCGACAAAAGTCTGCAGATCTGGAGTTCAACGGACGGCGGACGAGTGGGCGCTTCGATGGTCCACGAACACACTATTTCCTCAGTGTTTGCCACGAAGGATGGACGAATCGTGACATTTTGCTCTGAGGTGGAACACCCAATGGTATGGAACGCCGATACGCAGAAACTCCTTGATGGGCCATGGTCCGATGAGCGTTACGATTCTTCCGAAGTGATAGCATTATCCCCAAACGACGAGCTCCTAGTGACTTATCACTCATTTACCAGTCGCCAAATCGTCTTCTGGGATATGATGGGGACGATGCGAGTTAAAAAGGACATCCCATTCTCCTTGATGGTACCCGAAGGAATGTATTTCGCTCCAGACAGCAGACGGTTAGCGATGGTCTCTCGCAAACAAGTCGCTGTTTTCGATGCGGAAAGTGGTGAGCGTATCTTTGGACCAGTTGGGACTGGGCGAGAGGAAATGGAAACTACACAGGCCCTCAGGCTGCATCATTTTGCTGGAGCCATTGCATGGTTGGCTGATGGAACCCAGCTTCTCTGCAGCTATGGCGCAATTGGTCTTGGTGGACACCTTCTCCGTTTCAAAGCTGACACGGGTGAGCCCATTGAAGCTCTACAGAATGTGCACAGCGATTCTGTGCTCCATTTATCCACGAACGGCAGGTGGCTCGCAACCAGTTCATACGATGGAGCTGTTTGGTTTTGGGACAGAGGGTCGTGCAAGCTTGTTGGACAGCCACGCCAGCATCAAGCGGCCATAAATGCTATCGAATTCTCACCCTCGGGTGAATTCCTCGCATGCTTGTCTGGTCTTGGTGAAAAGAACGTGTTCATCTGGCGTGTCCCTCGTCGGAATGATGAGAGTGGAAAGGTATTGCTATTCGACCACGTTTGTTTTCAGTCGCTAATGCAACAATTTCAGAGCCTCTATGGTTCCATCCTTGAGGTGCGCTCCGGACCAACTGTGCCCGCTATTCCTTATATACCACACATATAGATGTCGGCCGTGATCTCGCCTGACGCCGATGGTCCCTCAAGCATCCTCGACCATGACTTCTTTGATGTGAGTTTGGATACTAACCATTTTTACTCACTGGTGTTACCTTTGTTCCGATGACGATGAATCACTTTAGACCTCCGCAGACAGAACTACCCCTCGCAACCGCCCCCCGGCTCGCACTGTGGATCCATCACCCTCTTGGCAGTGGTGGAAGAGGATACCTCGACTGGTTTTACATCACCTGCCCTATCCAATATATCCCGCATTCGGTGCAGCAGTGAGCCTATTCCGTTTCCGTTTCCCTGGCAAACACTTACCACTCAGAAATAGCGTCTATATGTTGCCTCGAGGGACAACGTAGGCGTCCCTTCAAATCCTCCTAGCCAACCGACGCCTACGGGTTCTCCTCCTCTTCCCCCCCTGACTGTCCTTATCGATGAATCCTCTCCTGAGGGGAGAACGGAGGGTTCGAGGGGTACTCCCACAGGCGGTCTCGAGGTTAGCCAAGCTGGGTGTTGTGGATTGTTCGCTCGGAAACCACCTCGAGAGACTGTACATCAGGCTCGGGAACGACGAGATAATCCTACAGAGAGGATTACACGGACTTCACGTAGTGTTCGCCCACCTCGCTCCAACGACGCTCCCGTACCCGTACCCTAGGCCCCGGAAAGTGAAATACAGAATATCCTAGAGCTTTCTGCGGTTGTACGACCGAGTTCTCGTATAGCCTAACGTTGGTCACTACATCGTTTCCGCACAACACTAGTTATCCGATTTCGCGCTAGGTTTAATGAATTCAGCTGATTGTTGTGACCGCAAGTACACTCGAAGAGTTCAATTCGCCCACGTGGATTTAAGTACTCACCTATCAGAGTCCTCTATGTAATCTAGCTTCGCCGTAATTATCAAAGAACACGAGGGTCATGGTGAGTGCATGGTACCCTTGCGGCCGACATGCATCCACCCACAAGACCGCAGTTCCTCCATCCTCGTCCTTGCATCGAGAGTCGAACCTCTACCACGTTAGACGCATTCCCTACCTTCAGAACTAGACATCCCACACCCCGAATCAACAGCAGAGATGATGTGCGTTAGCAACCGAAGACAGGTTAGCATTGATGACGGGACCACTCCCCTCCTCTATTAACTCGTTGCAGTCGTTCTTGTTAAACGACAAAGGCGACGCAAGAGACAGAGATGTTCGGGCAGTCCACCCACCCACCATCACCAATGACCCCACCCTCCCCAACATCCTCGTCCTGGGTCCAGTCGGCGGGGGGGTCAGCTCCGTCGTCAACATTATCGCCGGCAAAGAAGTCGCTCCCGTATCCAATGACACCCAACGCTGCACGCGGCGAATGTCTTCCTACAAAATCGAACTCAGGAATCTAGGAAAAGTCGTCCCAGTCAATCTCTACGACATCCCTGGGTTCGACTACAACGCGAAATCGCCCCTTGAGTTCCCAAGGGTTCCTATCAGCCTGGCAGTCATCTGCATGGAGGACTTTCCAGCGCAGGTGAGAGCCACAGCGGATTATCTGCGGAAGAAATGGAGCAAGCATGATAATGGCAATGTGCCGATTCTGGTGGTTATTAACCATATCGCGCCTAAGCCGGATGAGGGGTGGTGGGAGGAGAATAAGAAACACTTTCCGAGCCTGAACGTCGTGACGGAGCATATCTGTCTGACAAGGGCCAAGAAGGAGGAATCGACAAAACAGCTCCATTCCCTTATCATCCGACACTTGTCGACTTATCAGGGCAGTACGAAACAGTGGGCGTCAGAGTCCTGAATGTGAGCGGGATTCGGTATCGGTAGTGCGCATTTTTCGGTTCATGATTTTGCGTAGTAACTAACAGTCTCCTAGGTTTTAGATCTCTCTTACTCGGATTGTCGTCATTTTGCTTATGCTTCGTCGATTGTTGTCATTGTATCGTACCCGTAGGGGCCCTCGTCCGTGTCTGTAGTAATAGTATCAACCTAGCGAGATCAAGCGTTATTTCAAGCCGTAGACGACAACACCCAGTCCCAGTAGATAGTCCCCAAAAGGCATGCCAAGAGTATAGTAAAAACAGAGTAAGGATGATAAACCGACAAGTCCAAAAACACCTACTATGACGTTCGCTTACATCTTCCACAAAGCTCCACGACCAGCCGCCGTATACGTTCCTCAGACTGTTCTCTCCGTTTCCGCAGCAGCTGATTGAGATCCACATCCCTCGGCGGAAGAGTCGTTATGCATGCATGTGCGTCAAACCTCCCAGAACACATATTCTCCAACCACGCCCCATTCGTACCCCCATCCTCAAGTGCCGCAGTCCACCAAGCCTCCATCCCTCCCTCTCCATCAAACTTCTCCAACTCTGTCACAGCTGCAATGATCGGCACCCTCGCTGTCGTCACGTTCTCCTTGACCTGCCTAACAACCTTTGGCATCACCGTCGCTTTCTGTTTCCTCAAACAATACACAAACAAATCAATCCGTTCCTTCTGCTCAATCTTCCTTATCTCGTCCAAAATCGTCTTGTCGGCATAGTGGCCGTTAAATCCGGGGACTTCGTAGACACAAAATTGGGCGGTAGAGTCTGGGAGTGTGATGTGATAGCGACGGAGTTTTTGGGTGCAGGATTTAGCGTCGGCGTCGTCTTTGCTCACGGGAAGGCCGGTGATGAGGTTGACGAGGGAGCTGACGCCGACGCCTGTACGACCGAAGATGACGACGACGTAAGGTGTGCTGCCCTAGATACTTGTGAGTGTTTAGAAGGGTACTTTCTAACGCCTATTTGACTCACCCCGGGCCTTTCTTCCAGTGGTTCTTCTCCCCCAACGCCAAAGATGGGGATTGGGCAACACATTGTCGGTTGGAGAGCGGGATTCATGAGGGGAGGGATTTTGGGGCAGCTGGGCCTCGGCTGTCAAACTGTTCGAGGCTTACGCCTGTGAACTAAGTGGGTTAAATCAACCCCTTGATGTGACTGTAAAATGCCTCATGGAAGCCTCATTTTGGGCACATACAATAATGTCATGCAAATGCGAGTAGAGAAGGAAACGACAAATATGGACATGCAATAATGTTTGGCAGCAACCTCGGAACCAAACAACCACCGAGTTCTCACTTACACCCTTTTTTACTTCTAACTTTTTCTCTTGGGCTGGGAGGCGATTGGGTATTGCTTTCTTCTAGATTTTTCCCTTGGTCTGACTTTGGGAGATTTGCATATTATTGGCTGACGAGGCCAAGTTTTAAGTTGCGCTTCTGCGGCGGGCACTACCGTTGATGATGATGTTGTCATTGATCTCGAACATCATCTGCTTGGGTCCAGTTAATCTCCGCCCGAGTCGGTGAGTATCCCTCTGGCGTATTGCACGAAGCTGAATTCATTCTAGTGGCACACCCGTTGTTCGGCAGCGCAGGAAAGGAACCCCACCGCGGCGTCCTCTGGGTGATTGAAGCATCTCCCGACTGCGCTGCAAATTCCGGATGCATTATGGAACCTATAGTACATACAAGCCAGTGTAAGGTGCCTGGGTCAAACAAGCGTCGACATACAAGGGTGAATGAGCGTAGGTCGTCGAAACCGAACATAGGCAAAGGCGGCAACAGTGTCTGGGTATACTATTAACATACAACGCTCTGGAAGCACGAAAGGACCCGCATATCGAACTGATCGTCAAGAGAGAGAAAAGAATAGGAAAAATATACACCCACGCATCCACGGGGGGGGAGGGAATCACGACGCATACGGTAGATCCGGAAGGTACCCAGCACTCTTCACGTACGTGACCCTCTTCGTCCCTTTACAATTCCTCCAAATCAAATTCCTAACCGCCTGGGTGGACTGCCACCGTCGTTCGTACAATTCCATATTGTACGACACATCTTCTCGGGACAACGTCGTCACGCACGCATGATCGACAAATTTCAAGCCCCTGCCTGAGAGCATCTCACCATTCTTCTTCGGCCCTGACCACCATGATTCCATTGACTCGCTTTGTTTTTCGAGGGATGTGACGACGCCTACCATGGGCACTCGTTCTGGGACTGCGCTGCGAATGGTGGTGTAGAATTTCTTGGTGGCGCCTTCTTTGGGTCGGAGGCAGTATATGAGGAGGTCGATGCCTCGCTCTGTGTAGAGCTCGCCGATGGTCTTTTCGGGCGCATAGTCGTCCCTGAATCCGGGGATATCATAAATATCGAAGGAGTGGCCGTTGATGTCGACCCTGTAGGCGGCAGGTGCCACCGTGCAAGGGTGCATGTCAGTACTGAAGGGTGCGTCTTCGCGTCCTATAATCAGATTGATGAGAGAGCTGATGCCGATGCCCGTCCGTCCGAATACGACGATAACGTGTACTCGGTCGCCCTGAAAAGGTTGGCAGAAGACGTGGTAGTGATAAGTCTCCAAGAATCCCAACACGAACATCGGAAACTCACGTTATCCACTGGCATCGGCATCGCAGTCGATTTACTCTCGAACGGGTTCAACCCGCGTAACCGAGTCAACACCGGCGTTTCGCTGAAGAGTTTGTTGGGTGCGAAAAACTTTGTTGACGCCATCGTAGGCGACGCGTGTTAGGATGAGGGAATGGGGGGATTTTGAGTCGAGAAACACGGAGGTTTGGTTTGGTGCGGAGAAGCGTTCTTTTATGAGCCTGCATGCGTTTTCTTTCTTAGCGGAGCGGGAGGAAGGGAAGCCTCATGGTAAGCGTGCTTGTTGGGTGTGTGCGTTGCGGTGGGTTGTATGGTCTCATGTTTTTGCTTTTTCTCCATTCTTATCCCGTTTTCTTTGGCGTCAACCCATCACGGAATCTCCACGAGACAGACCACATCGCCCTTTCCGGGGTTGGCCTCGTATAAGCCAAAGTTTGCATGGAGGGAGGCTAAGGTATCCTTCGCCACTATCGCCACTCTCTCGGAGTCACGGAACTCACGCGTGGGTGCCTGCAGGTACTCCTCGTGTCCTTGATATCAGGTTTCGAAATCAGACAGAATCGATCACTTCGCTGACAGAATATCGGATCCTTTACGTGTTGATACGGTTCGGGTGGTACGACTGCGAATGTCACCAATTTCTTGCAGCTTCCGAGAAAAACATTCGGGACGATGGTGGTTGTGTGAGTCTTCTCCATTTCCTCCGTAATATCACGCCAGCGGCGCTGACTGTAGGACAACACGTGTAGGGTCTGCAGGGTCGTCACCAAGTCACGACATGTATGGACTCTGTATCGCAAGCTGCGCCAGCACGACGTTTGTAACGAAGGTTCCAAGATTCTATGACCATCTGCATTATGCATACGAGTCCGGTTCTCCACGAGCCGTACGTAACTATGCCTCTATCGTATATCATGTACCAGGTGTAGAGAGCGATATCTCACGACAGCTCACCTAACATCCACCGAGCAACCAACATATGCGTGTCCTCATTAATATTCAAACAAACACGTCTCCTCGGCGACTCCACCTCCCAATTCCTCGCTTTTCCGCCCAACAGTTTCTCATGACCAGCTGTTTCGCAACCTTTTCAGATTCCACGACCCTGTCTTTCAACGTGGTATCGCGAACGTTGGCAGCAACACAACTGAGATCCAATGTTGTGATACATGCATGATCGGCGAATACCATTCGCCTCGCTTTTAGATCGGCTTCGTTCGTCGACCACCACTGATTCATCGACTCGCCATATCTTTCCAAACAGGTGATCGCAGCGACGATAGGCACGTCTTCCGATATCGCTGACCGTATCGCCGTGTAGTTTTGTAACCCCGCATTGGCATCGCCTCTCGTACCACGTAAACAATTCACGACGAGATCGATACCGAATTGAGAGTCAAGTTCGCGAAGGGCTTTGGAGATGATGAACGTGGGTGTTTTGAAGGAACCGAAACCGGGGGCGTCGATGAGTCGGAAGGAGCGGCCGTTGAGGGTGAAAGGGTAAGCGGTGAAGGATCTGGTACAGGGATAGGCGTCGGTGGAGATGGGTGCTTGGGAAGTGTTGTTCGTGAGGGTGTTGATGAAAGAGCTAGCGCCAACGCCGGTTTGACCGATGATGACGACGTTGAAGATGTCCTGGTGGAGCGTTAGCGTACTTGCAGGGTGATATGATGTGGTGAACGAGAAGCTACAGATCGGGGTAACACATGAGGGCACGAGGGAGATAAGGAAACCAACCTTGTCGCTCCGTGCGTCCTCCTCAGCGATTTGTTTCAAAAGGTCGTTTATGAGAGATGCTTTGGCGTCTTTGCGAAGAAAGGGAGGCAAGAGCTTGAAGTGCATGGATTCTGGACGAGACTCGGAGAGACAGGCCTGGGAGTTGATACTGATTGGTCGGAAAGGGCGCCTCGAGGTGGAGGTGACCACTACACTTCACAGCGCTTCGAAATAGGCTTACGGATTGCGGGGACAAGTGCAACGTGTCGCAGTGACTCAGTCCGGTGGCACCGAGTTGGTCCTCGAGGCAAGAGGGTAGCCCTGCGGGTATAAGTTGGGTACAAGCAAATACGCAAGGTATAAGTATAAGGGCTCTAGGACCCTGCCACGTGTGCGCAGCCTCCGAAACTTTAACTTCCCGTGGCTATTGGCAGCCGTCCATGATGGGCGGGCTCCCGACGACCAACCCATCCAAGTGGCAAAACCCACCAGTGGTTGATACGACCCTTCCGGATCCATGCCAGTGCTTTCGTCGAATGATTGAAGGGCTTGTGTTATCATCAAACGTTGGTTGTAGGGCCGGCTGCCAAACCGTTTTGAATCGCCCCCTTCGTGAAGTCATCGACAACCAATACTCATCCCTTGCATTGATGAAGTCAAAGGTGTGCATTTTCATTCGTACTATGACGGAAAGACAAGCCAGTGGTAGCCTCAGGCTACTGCTAGTACCCTCAGGTCACCCAAGACACATACTTATATGACATGTATCACGACCGCTCCGTTCATCAGTGCCGCTCCAGAAATGGCATCATGCGAATCGAAGTTAGATTTATACTTCCAGTGTGGATCCCTGGATTTGCAGTACCTCGTAAGCCTGCGACTTGTGTAAGTTCGACGACGAATTCGTTTCGAGTAATCTTCAACCACTAGGAACTGCGAGGCGGGCGGGTGACAGGATTTCAGCCGCGAGTTGAGAGACGTCCTTCGACGAGTTGTCACAAGAGAAAGATACTACGATGCCGCAGCCAATTGTAACCGGCGACATCCATTCGTCCATCCTAAACGCAATTTGTGGCCCATCCACAAACTTCCAGCCGCTCTGAGTATCTGAAGCATACACAGACGAGGTGCACTCCTAGCAAACTGGCCCAAATCTCGGGTCGGGTTAGAAAAGGGAGTGTGAGAGTACATACCCTGGACTCGTCGCGCGAGCGTGATAGACTCCTCGACCTTATCGGATTCGTCACTTACTTCAACTCTCGTCCGGCTAATGATACCGAGGGCAATCCGAGTCTAACCACCATCGAGGACCAGGGTTCTCTACCCGCTTCGATGGGTAGCGGCGGGGTGAGGTAAGGATGATGGTCTTCGAAGACTAAAACGCAATTCACCAGATGGTGTAACAGGGGTTGGACTGTGTGCACGTCCGATGTGTCGGGCAATTGTCGAGAGCAGGAATGAATGCCCGTGTCTAAAGAATCTCCAAGCCCTAGAACCGCTTGAAGGAATCCTTGTTTAGGAGGGTCATGAATACTAAGCGAGTGCGCAGACGCGAGTGATTAAGACTGTGCACGATGGTGAGACAATGTGGTTGCTAGGGAGGGGTACTGTTCGTCCTGGATCTCGCGGATCAAAGTAATTTGGACATAGCAAATGGGAGAGGGTACTAAACACGAACCTCTACATGTGTGGCATGCTGCAACCTGCAACCTCCATGGAACTCTAGAATTGCATCTATGGAGGAGAAGATGTGGCTTGTGTTGTAGGGCTGATGATTTGATAGAGCAGGATGAATGAGATGATAGAATGGAGGCGCCAAAGACACGATGCGGCTGTAGGTGGGAGCTGATCTACATATGTCGATATGAGGAAATGCCGCTGGGTGGTGGGATGGGAACACGACTGATGCCCACTGTTTCCCACGTACGGTGATGTCGACAAACGACATGGGTAAGTTCGTTGTCGAACACAACGAGGTCAAGTCGGAGTGCTTACATTTCCCAGATGACCCAAAAACGGTGCAAATCGATGGTCATAAGAAGATATGGTCGATCGTGTTCAGCGAGGATGACAAGCGTATCATCACTGGTGGAGATGAGGATGTCATTCGCGAGTGGAGTGTCGAGGATGGGAAAGAGGTTGGCGTGGGAGTCGAGACGGGCGGCAACGTGGAGGCGATCGCACTGTCCAAGGACTGCAAATGGATGGTAACCGGGGCGCGGAGGAGCGCGGATGTCTGGGACAGGATCACTCGCAAAAGGATCGTCTCAGTGAAACACTCGGATTGGGTGGATACCGTCGATGTGTCGCCCGACTCGTCAAAGTTCGCGACTGGGTCAGATAACAAGACCGCGTCCATCTGGGACATCAAAACTGGGCAGAGACTTGTAGGTCCACTTGAACACGACAGCAAGGTAGCAGCGGTGCGATTCTCCCCAGACGGTGCTCGATTAGCAACTGCAGCTTCCTCCAGCTTTCTTCGCATCTACGATGCTCATACCGGCAATAAGCAAGTCGAGATTCCGTTCAAATATATGGCAAGCCCAACTACCCCTCTCGTCTGGACATCTGACGGCCAGAAAATATTTGCAGTATCCTTTGATACCATCATGTGTATCGACGCATTGACCGGTGCAACCCTGTCCCAGTGGGATGCTCACCGTGGCGAGGCGTGGTCCTCCATTGCCTTAGCCAACAATGGCAAGTTCATTGTATGTTCCTCCGGCAGCTACACTTCCATCTGGGACACTCCCACCCATATACAAATCGGTTCCGTCATCCACCATGACTCTGAAGTACGTTCCATGGCGCTCTCCCATGACGAATGTTATCTTGCGGTTGGAGAAGCAGATGGAAATATCACCTTAAGGAATCTCCGGAGTATCATGCCCTCGCGCTATAGCCCCGTCGACGTGAGTAGTCATCCAGCCCCACACACTGTCGTCCACCGCCCTGCCACCCCGCAGTTTTCCATACATGGTGGTGAGTAGCCTCAGATTTAGATTTCAAACTTGAGTCGATACCTTCCCTTATATCCAGCACAACATTCTCAGTTACCGCTCGTGGGTATCGGTGACCCACCACTACCAAAATGGGCGGACGATGGTCTCAGCCAGGCTGAAGCGCTATTCGAAGAGGAGATTGCAGAGGGCTCGAATGCAACCCCCCGCAAATTGAGTAAACACACACCGGCATAGGAATTTATGACTCGTTGGAGTCCAGCGCATGAGGTTGCGATCAAGGTGAGTTCGCCGAGTCATTTCATCTGTCGCGTAGTCACGTTCTCTTCCTAGTCAAAGAAGATCGTTCCAGCATCCATCGCATATATAGCAAAAGCTGTTGCACTCGTTCGCGAGCATAATTTCGACGATGCTATGCGGGCATTTGATCTCGTCTTTACCGACTGCGATCACCATGACAACAAATATTTCTTGCTGATCAAGGTATGCTTAGATCCCTTCGTGATCTTGGTCTCACTCGTTTCCTTAGTCTATCCTTTTGTTCACCGCAGGGAAATTCGAGGACGGGCTGTCACGTGTACAAGACCTCATCGAAACTGAATACGAAAATGATCTCTGCTCTCTCATACAGGTATGTGTACAATGTGAGGTCTGTCAAGGTGGCTAATAATGTATGCCTCGTTAGGCGAAAATGCATATTCTGAGTGGTGATGCTTTAAATAAGGAAGGAAGTTTTGAACGCGCTTTGAAATCATTCGAGCGTGCGCAAGAGCTGCTGCCATCTACGCAGGAACTTGACCCTCGAACTCACCTCATCTCACTGGTGCGTTCGATTCAGAATTGTTTACCAGGCTTACATATCGTCACTCCCAGATATTCAACTGGTAATTCGCCGGGACCACGTTTGTGGCGCAGCGGGGTCTATGTGAAGCTATGCATGGTCTTGGTCGCGTTGAGGCAGCAGAGGAAGAATTCCTCAAGATACTCAACTCCTACGGTGATGAGGACTCTGAAAACGGGACACTCTCGGACTGGATGGCAGGTGAGCGCTGAGCTTTGAAGCGTGGAGGAAAAACATTCAACGGTGATGCTGACTGAATGTTCGTGATAGAGCTCAAAGCAAAGCACATCGCCAAACTCGATAGCAATGGAGATAGTGCAGCCGATGCCGAGGATCACGAGACGGCAATTATGCAATACTCCGCGGCCCTGTCTCTCAACCCCGTGACTGCTGTGAGACTCCAAATCCTACGGAAGCGTTGCAATATGTGGTTGGCGAAAAATTTGTGGGATGCTGCGGTGCATGATGCAGATGAGGTGTGTTCCTCTCTCGAGTCACCTACTTCCTCCTTGACTCTTTTCTCCTAGCTCATCAAGCTGGAACCTCCAATCCACACTGGATACGAGCTAAAGCATGCTGCACTTCGTGGCGCTCAGAGGTATGATGAAGCTCTCAGCACATTTCGCACTATGTTGTCGGCGATGAAGAGCTCTCCTGACGAGCGGACGCGCCGTGAGTACTCGTATTACTTTGTAGGCCACACTCACCCATTCAAATGCTCTCGTCCTATAGAACTTCTGGCAAAGTATGTCACCCCCGAAGAAACGATGACAGCAATCGATGGATGCATTCGTGATATCTTCCAGCTCTGTCCACTTGTACTGATCGATGTAACGACCGGTCGTCTCTGCGATGGCCCGGAACGAATCCGGATCTTCAAATCAGAACAAGAATACAAGGAGCTTGTCTCAGCCATCACTACCGAACTAGATCGTTCGCGGATCCAACGAACAGTCTCGAAATACTTTCAGTACATCACTTTTTCGCACGTTTGGGATGGCAAGGAACCAACATTACAGGACGTCAACGGCATCGATTCTATCTGGAAATTACCGTCGACACCGCAGAACGTCAAGGTTCAAAATTTCTGCTCCACGGTCCAGCAGAACGGTGGTCGGTGGTGCTGGAGTGATACATGCTGTATCGACAAGACTGACAGCTCCGTGCAAAACCGGTCGATCACGTCCATGTATCGGTGGTATGAACTGGCGGCAGAGACGCTTGTCCATCTTGCGGATGTTACTTCTTCATCGGAAGCTGGAGACCTCGCGAAGAGCCGTTGGATGACCCGGGCATGGACAGGGCAGGAACTGCTTTCATCGAAAGTCATCCGCTTCTACACAAGCGACTGGAAGCTATACTTGAATGACGAGAGTGCTAACCACAAGGAGTCCCCGGTCATCCTCGCAGAGCTGTCCACGGCCATCGGTATTGCTTCAGGAACCATCAAGGCGTTCGACCCACGGGAGCTGGGAGTGATGGAAAAGCTACGTTTCGCTTCGATGCGGAAGGCTACTGTTGACGAAGATCTCGCATACTCGCTGATCGGTATCTTCGAGAGCGATATTGTTCCTCGGTATGGTGAAGGGAAGGAGGTTGCGCTGGGCCACTTGCTGGAGGAGATCGTGTCCCGGACTGGTGAGATCGCTGTACTCGCCTGGATCGGAACGCCATCGAGATACAATAGCGCACTCCCATCCGACCTCTCCGTATACAATCAGTATCCACGCATGCTATCAACTATCGAGGATAGTGTCATGGAGCTTCGGACTGCACAGGTTCGGAACGAAATCTCTCTTTACGAAGCCACCACAATCTACGACCAAATCTCCCACCTCCCTTCCGCCCGCTTCGCCAACCGCCGCCTGTATCTCCCGTGCATTGTGTTCCCTGTACAAAGGCTCAACTGCATCAACGCAAATGTCTATCATGCATTTGTATCAGTGCTCGGAGAGGTGGAGATCACCAGCCACTCGCTCCCAGTCCACCAACCACGCAGCTTCTGTCTTGTGCATCCGTGGATGCCCAGCCTCCTGGACAGGGTCCGCCCGCTCGACGGACTTACTTTCGGGGCATTTGAGTTTGACGGGAACGCTAGCGTCCCCAAGTCCTCACAGCCCCCTTCGTCGATGACCCCCACGCCAGAAACCTCATTCGACGCACACACTCTGGCGCTGCAGTTGATCGTTCGTCTCATACAACCGTTCCCTGCGCTTCTGCTTGAACGGAAGTCGCATCGGGAGTTTGCGCGCGTTGCTGCCGACCAGGAGATTGTCGCCCAGATTCCCCGCATCACTTCGTCGAAGGATATTCAGACGGCGGTGTTGGAGATTCTTTGATTTTATGGATGATGTCATGGATTTCACGTTGCTTTCGCTTTCGTTCGTCGATGTTCTCTGCTTGTGCGTTAACTTGTGCTATTCCTTTCTGCTGTACCCTTTACCTTCGTCTCAAATATGATGTAACATTCTCTTCAAGGAGCAGACCAGATGTACTATTAGGATGTTGTACTTCTGAATTGGATTTCAAGGTCACGCCTCATCCTCTAGCTTGACGTACATATACGGACTTGGTTCACAGTATGGACTGCATGGGGTGATGGTTGCCGTTCAGGGAAAAACGGTTCGTAGATGGGGAGCCTAGAACGATATCCATTCGTCCATCCTAAAGGCAATTCACGCCCCATCAACACCCTTCCAGACACACTGAGTATCTGAGACGCACGGAGGAGGAGCGATCTTGACAAACTCGCTCAAGTTTCGAGTAGGATTGGTGATACGGGTAGGAGAGTACATACCGTATACCCCGGATTCGTCGCCCGAACCAGGTACACTCCTCAACCCTATCCAATTCGTCACTTGCTCTAACCCTCGTCCTGCCAACGATACGTGAGGGCACTCCGAGTATGGCCGCGATAGAGATCCAGAGTTCCCTGCCTGCTTCGACGGGTAGAGAGGCAGGTTGGCTAAGGATGTCGGTCTTTGAAGACTGACACGTATTGGAGGCTGTATTGTGCCCGTGGCAGATTGTGGGGGGTATTTGTCTGAGAGCGGGAATGAATGCCGGCGACCAAAAGATCTCCAAGCTCTTGACCCGGGAGGAGGAATACCCCTTCAGGAATGCCTGAACGTCGCGGAGTAAGGTCATTGTTGTCAAACAGAGTTTGGACGTGGCGAATGGAAGAGGGCCAACACGAACCTGAAGTCATTCTACATGTGCATGCTGCAACCTCCAACTTTCGGTTGAACTCTACGACTGGCGTCAGTTGGACTAGAGGATGCGAATTGTATTGCAGGACTGATGATTTGATAGAGCGGGAGGAATAAGGCGATAAAAAAGAAGAGCCGAAAACACGAGGCAGCTGGGGTGGGAGCTAAACGCGCTTGGCCATTGGGATGCGAAGACAGGGCTATATGTTCTCTTGATCTACTGCTCCCCACGTACGGCAATGTCGACGAGCGAGAAGGGTGCCGGTGAGTATTTGTTGTCGGATACGATAAATTCAAGCCAGAATGCTCACAGTATGTACCCAGATGTCCCAAAGGCGGTGCAGATTGATGGTAATAAGACAATATTCTCAATCGTGTTTGACGAAGACGACAAGCATGTCATCACTGGTGGGGAAGAAGAGGTGGTTCGTGAGTGGAATATTGAGGATGGGGAAAAAGTTGGCGAAGGAATCCGAACGGGCACTATTTGTGCCATTGCACTGTCCAAGGATCGTAAATGGATGGTAACCGCGGAGTGGAAGGTGGCGAATGTCTGGGACAGGACAACCCGCAAAAAGGTCGTCTCAGTGGGGCACTGGCACTCGGATTGGGTGACAACAGTCGACGTCTCCCCCGACTCAACCAAGTTTGCGACTGGATCCGAAGATGGTGCCATGTCCATCTGGGACATCACAACTGGACAGCGACTTGTTGGCCCACTCGTGCACGACAATCTCGTGGCAACAGTGCGGTTCTCTCCAGACGGCGCTCGATTGGCAACTGCAACTTTCGGCAGCCTTCTCCGCATCTACGACGCTCATACCGGCAATAAGCTCATTGACATCCCGGTCAAATTCCAGTCAGCGCTAACTACTCCTCTTGCTTGGTCCAGCGACGGCCAGAGAATCTTTGCAGTATGCTGGGATACCATCAAGTGTATCAACGCACTGACTGGATCAATTCTGTCCGAGTGGAAAACTCGTCGTGGCAGCTACCCATCTATTGCCTTGGCCAACAGCGAAAAATTCATCGTCTGCTCTGCTGGTCGCTCGATCTCCCTGTGGGACACGTCCACCCACACCCAAATCAGTTCCCCGATTGACCACGACTTGCAAATACACTCCATTACGCTCTCTCGTGACGGCTGTCATCTCGTGGCTAGTGAGGAGAGCGGAAAGATTACCATAAGAAATCTCTGGAGTATCCTGCCCCTGCGCTACCACTCCGTCAATGTGAGTGCTCATCCACCCCTCTACAGCGTCGTGTCTGATTATCCACTGCTCAATAACACCTCTGTTTTCCATACCAATGTGGTGAGTCGCCTCACGTTCAGATTTCCAGCTTGAGCCGATACATTTCTTATCTCCAGAACAACTTTCTCAGTTACCGCTTGTGGACATCAGGGACATGCCAGTGCCGAAGTGGGCGGAGGATGGTCTCTACCAAGTCGTAGCCTTACTCAACGACAAAAGCGCACGGTCTTTGAAGGCAGTCCCCGACAAATTCACCAGACGTACACTGGCATGGGAGTTTCTAAGCAATTGGAGTCCAGCCCATGATGATGCGATTAAGGTAAGTTTGACGGGCCATTTCTTCTTCCGCCCAATCACATTCACGCCTTATCTTCCCAGTATAAGAAGATCTTTCCGCCATCCATTGCCCACATCGCAAAAGCTGTCGCACTCATTCGCGAGCACAATTTCGATGATGCTATGCGGGCGTTTGATCTCGTTTTTACCGACTGTCCTCAAAATGACAACAAATATCTTTTGTTGATCAAGGTATGATTGTTCAACCAGATCCCCTCATGATATTGGTCTCACGTTTTCTCAGTCTATCCTTTTATTCACCGCAGGGAAACGTGAGGACGGGCTATCACGCGTGCAAGACCTCATCAATACTGAATACGAAAAAGATCTGTGCTCTCTCATACAGGCATGTGTACAATGTGAGATCTGCGAGAGTAGCTATTGACGTACGCATCCTTAGGCAAAAATGCACATACTCAGTGGTGATATTTCAAATAAAGCAGGGGGCTTCAGACATGCTTTGAAATCATTCGAACGCGCGGGGAAGCTACTGCCATTCAAACAGGAACTCTGCCCTCGGATGCACCTTATCTCAATTGTGCGTTCGGTTCAGAGTTGTTTACCAGGCTTACACATCGTCACTCTCAGATATTTGACTGGTCATTCACCGGGACCAAGTTTGTGGTCCAGCGGGGCCTATGTGAAGCTATGTATGGTCTTGGTCTCGTCGACGCCGCAGCAAAGGAGTTCCTCAGGATGGTCGACTCCTATGATGATGAGGGATTTAAGAGCGAGGCACTCTCGGACTGGATGACAGGTGAGGTTTGACATTGTTGAGGCAAGATATCCGACGTTGACGTCAATGGTATCTGTCGTGTTAGAGTTCAAATCAAGGTGTATCGCGAAACTCGATACCATTGGGGATAGTGCTGCCGGTGCCGAGGATCACGAGGGGGCAATTGCACAATACTCTGCGGCGCTGTCTCTCAACCCCGTGACTAATGTGAGACTCCGAATCTTGCGGAAGCGGTGCACTGTACGGTTAGCAAATAGCTTGTGGGATGCTGCGCTAGATGATGCAGATGAGGTATGTTCTCCTCTTGAGTGACACATTCCTTCCTTGACTTCCTTCAACCAGCTCATCAAGCTGGAACCCTCAAACCATACTGGATACGAACTAAAACACGCTGCACTCCATGGCGCTCAGAAGTACGACAATGCTATCAGCATATTTCGTACTATGCTGGACGTGATGAAGAGCTCCCCTGACAAGGAGACACGTCGTGAGTACTAGTATTACCTTGTAGGCCACGCTCACCGACACAAATGCTTTCATCCTATAGAACTTGTGGAACAGTATGTCACCCCCGAAGAAACGATGACAGCAATGGATGGATACATTCGTGATATCTTCCAGCTGTGCCCACTCATCCTCATTGATGTCACCACCGGTCGTCTCTGCGACGGGCCAGAACGAGTCCGTATCTTCAAATCGGAACAACCCTACAAGGAGCTTGTCTCATCTATCACCACCGAACTAGATTGTTCGCGGATTCAACAAAGGGTCGCGAAGTACTTTGAGTACACCACTTTTTCCCACATTTGGGACGGCAAGGAACCGACATTACAAGACGTCAATAGGATCGAATCTATCTGGAAACTACCGTCGACACCACAGAATATCAAGGTTCAAAATTTCTGTGAAACGGTCCAGCAGAACGGTGGCCGGTGGTGCTGGAGTGATACATGCTGTATCGACAAGACGGACAACTCGGTGCAAAATCGATCGATCACATCCATGTATCGTTGGTATGAACTGGCGACGGAGACACTTGTGCATCTTGCGGATGTCGCGTCTTCATCGGGCCCTGGAGACCTCGCGAAGAGCCGTTGGATGACTCGGGCATGGACAGGACAGGAACTCCTTTCGTCAAAAGCGATCCGGTTCTACACTCGGGATTGGAAGCTATACTTGAATGACGAGAGTGCTAACCACAAGGAGTCCCCGGTCATCCTCGCAGAGCTGTCCACAGCCATCGGTATCGCTCCTGGAACAATTATGTCGATCAGCCCCCGTCATCTAGGAGTAATGGAGAAGTTGCGTTTCGCTTCGATGCGAAAGGCAACAGTTGACGAAGACCTCGCATACTCATTGATTGGAATATTCGAGAGCGACGTCGTCCCTCGCTACGGCGAAGGGAAGGAAGTTGCGCTGGGACACTTGCTCGAGGAGATCGTGTCCCGGACAGGCGAGATAGCTGTGCTCACGTGGGCGGGAACATCATCGAGATACAACAGTGCACTCCATCTGACCTCTCCGTCTACAATCGATCCTCACTTGCCCCGCCAACCATCGAGGACGGTGTGATGGATTCCCGGACTGCACAAGTTCAGAATGAAATTTCTCATCCTGAAGCCACTATAATATTCAATCGGATCTCCCACCTTCCTTCTGTCCACTTCGCTCGCCGTCGATTACATCTCCCCTGCATTGCGTTTCCTGTACAAAGACTCAAGAATGTGTACGGGAATGTCTACCATGCTTCTGTCTCGGTGATTGGTGATGTTACTATCACAACCACGCATCCCCTCCCAGTACAACGGCCACGTAGCCTTTTCCTTGTGCATCCGTGGATACAGAGTCTCCTGGATCAGATCCATCCGCTCGACGGACTTGCTTTCGTTGACCGCGAGTCTTCACAACCCCCTTCACCAACCAGCCCCACACCAGAAACCTCATTCGACGCACACACTCTCGCTCTGCGGTCGATAGTCCGTCTCCAACAACCGTTCAGTTCACTCCTGCTTGAACGAAAGTCACATCGAGAGTTCTCCCGTATTGCTGCCGACCAGGAGATCGTCGTCCAGATTCCCCGTATCACCTCGTCGAGGGATATTCAGCCGGTTGTCTTGGAGATCATTTGATGTCGTTGTGGATTTCATGCAGCTTTTTGCTGTTGTTTGTCAATGCTCTGCTTTCGTGTTAACTTTTGTTGTTTTCTGTTCTACCCTTTATGTGTATGTACACCGCTCTGTTGCAACCACCTGTGATGAATGACTCACTACACTCACTACTCTATTTAATAACCTATGCTAGGTCAA
This sequence comes from Chalciporus aff. trinitensis, assembly GCA_038089015.1. NCBI lineage: Eukaryota > Fungi > Basidiomycota > Agaricomycetes > Boletales > Boletaceae > Chalciporus > Chalciporus aff. trinitensis. The sequence goes on from JBBPJZ010000034.1 coordinate 42,357, forward strand.
CCTTTGCACTTCTCTCCATCCATGCTGGAGTCAGCTTTGTGTCAAGTGGCTGTGATTCCTACACTCACTGTATTGTATACTGAACTAGTTAGTGTTCTAAAGTCCAGTTGCAAAAGTGGTTGGCAATTGGCAATTGGACTGGACTGCAACTGATCACACAATATTGTAGCCAAGAGTATGTACTAAAACTCAGCTGTATATGCTGGAGTGTGATTCCCATGGGGTCATGTGGAAAATGACTGGTTGTGCAAAAGACTGGTTGCAACAGGTTGCAACTTTGTGTTAGACTGTTTTGGACTGGTTTTTTTGGACTGGTTGCAGTCTGGTTGCCTTCCAAATAAGGCAAAAGACTGGACCAGACTGGACTTTTAAACACTAGAACTAGTTGCAAACAAACCCATCAAGAACCAGGTGCCCATCATAGCCTGTGATGGGCACAGAGCAACATGTTATGGAGAATGAGGCAGCTTGAAAGTTGGACAATGAACTCTTTGGGTGGGCAACCATTTCCATGATACTTGAGCAGTCCAGCACAGGCAGTAGCCCACCAAATGACATCAATACCATTCAATGCCCATGTTTGGGTGTCAGAACTGTGTCAGAGAACCACACAGGTTTTGGGGCTGAGAACTTCAGCCTATCAATGTCAACTTGTCTAGCAGATCAGTGACAGATGGCTGATGCTTGTGCATTCACAGTAGTTGTCACTGCCCTTCTGGTGACCGAGAGTTGGCATTTTAGTATTTGAGATGATACCACCATATTGTTATCCTCCCAATTTCTGTCTGCACACCTCTGCTTGTAAAGAAGTTTCACTAGCACAATATGATTACTCTTACTCCTACCCTTGTGGTCACATACATATGTGCCAGTGTTGGAAAAAGACATGGAACAGACCATTCCAATGCACCCTTTCTACACCACATCCAGCATCTTCTTTGGCTGCTCAAATTCAATTGAGACAGAGACAAATTCACATTTCACTGTCAACCTACCTCCAATCTCTCCCAAGCTTTCCCAACTGCTCATCACAGTCCAAGCTCAGACACCCACAGGTAGTGCTTTAAGGTCCAGTTAGGTTTGATCTTTTTGCCTTTTTTGGAAAGACCAGACCAAGACCATCAAAGACCAGTCTTAACCAATAACTGTGTGAATGTTTGATAACCTCACTTCTAGCTACAAAATGATTCCTGGGTCAAGCAATTTGATTCATTGGTTGTTGATGTAATGACCTTTGCCGCTAGCTCAAGAGTAGCTAGTTCTTGAGGCAAGCTAGACTAAGGTTTCCCCTAGCCCAGTGCTCGTCTTATATAGTTGTTTATGTCTATACATGTTTACTATCTACTAGAATGTTTTACTATAATCTATACTATACGTCTATATTGCTATTGGATAGAATACCATAGAATGTACTACATGAGGTTGTAGAATAACATAGAAAGTCATAGAGAGTTCTGTAGGATTCCGTATGATGTCATAGGGGTTATGCGCAGCCATGCATCTTAGAAGGTTCCAGCTAATACCAGTCATCTCTGGCATAGATTAGATATATGCGTGTCATGTAATGTGTGGTCATCAGATAAGATATGATAAGGTCACATGATGTTATCTTCAAGAGTCATGTGATGTGATAAGATAGAAGTCTTGATAAGATCTGCATAGACATTGATAAGATAAGATAGGAACTGATAAGATGGGGTCGCAATATGTGATCGTAACAGTTGAGATATGCTCATTTTACTATTTTACTAGGTTTACTGTGTAAATTCACTCAGTTGAGCACTTTAACATGAATATCAATAGGTAAAACACTATATACATGGTGTGTGCTCATGTCAAATAGTCATAACTGACATGCCTTGACCTATATCTGTGACTATGTTAATGATTATCTGTATGTTAAGTCTAATAATGGTCAAAAAACTGTCAAAAAAGCGAAAAAATCAGGGAAAAATAGGGAAAAAGTGTGGGAACCTTCCTAATTTGGTAATATGGCTGTGCACTGGTTAAGACTGGTCTTAACTGGTTTTTTTTGGTCTTTTATTTTCTCAACAATGCTATAACCAAGACCCAAACCAACAAGACCCAGACCAACAAATGTTTGGTCTTTGTTGGTCTTGGTTACATTTGGGTAAAGTCCAATTAAGTCCTGGTCTTTTTGAAGTCTTAAGACTGGACCTTTGAACACTACTCACAGGATTTCATCCCACAAATCAATGTGACATTGACCTCAAGTCTCTGGAAGTCTCTCATCATGGATGCCAGTTTAAGATACCTGTTGAAGGGCTCTTAGCAGCAGCAGAGTTACTAAAGTATGCTGATGGTTTACTCAAAAAGTCACAAGTAAGTGTTTTCTTCTCTACTTATGCCTAAGAAAACTTATCTCACTATTTACTCACAGGATTTTAGAGATCAATTGATCAAACATGGGATCATCACCAACATCAGTAAATGGGGCAGTGTTACGATTGCCTATTTCACCATTCAGACTTAACAACTTTTTCACTCAACATCTTATCTTATCACATCACGTGACCACTATCTAATCATATCTTATCTATATCACGTGATCTATGATATCACACTCCAGATTGCTCTCGACTCATACATGTGTTGAACACGTGTGCACAGCCTATGACATCATATGGAACTCTATGGAATCTTCTACGGTATTCTAACCAATGGCGATATGTTCTCTTATCTTTGACATAGTAGAAGCTTCTAGTATTTACCAAACATGTACATATATAATTTGTCTATATAAACTCAAGAGGGACTGGGGAACTCCTCAGTCTAAACCTCTTGGAGATTTCCCTCGATACTTCTACCTGATGGTCTACCAGCAATGAAAGCCCTAAGGATCAAGCTCAAGTCTTGAAGAATGATCAACTTCAAGTTAGTATTACGGTTGTTTCAGGCAGAGTCTAATTGATGCTAATTGATACTAATTTGGCTAACCAAGGGCTAACTGGGTTCTCACAAGCTTGCTTAGCCAAACTAGTATCAATTAGCATCAATTAGACTTTGATTGATTTACTGATGGATCCAACTCCTTTTCTCCAAACTGACCTGACCATGTGTCCAGTGTGTCAAGAGCATCTATGGAGTTATCTTGACTGTGATCTGGTGATGGCTTGCTTGAATGGCAGCTGTTGAGCTACATTTGTGACCAAGGACCAGTGCTATGCTGATCACTGGCAATATAGAACAATCTTCTCTTGCTGCAAATGCTTAAACATGAAAGGCATCAAGGCTTCCATCACTTAGTGTCCATCCTGCCACAACTGGTGATGGAACAGAGAACTGTATTGGTGCATTGGTGTAAAGATAATACTAATCTGCAGGGTGTTACAATTGCCTATTTCACTATTTGGACTTAGCAACTTTTTTGCTCAACATCTTATTTTATTGCATCACATGACCACTATCTAATCATATCTTATCTATCTCACATGACCTACGACATCATATTCCAGACTGCTCTAGAACACTACACATGTTGGACACATGTGCACAGCCTATGACATTCTAACCAATAGCAATACAGACTCATATCATACAACTCTAGTATTTACATTTACATTCAATAGTGTTAAGCCCTCTAACATAGAATATGCTAGCACGACACAAACATATATATACTTAGTTTGCTATATAAGATCCAAGAGAGACTGGGGAACTCCTCAGTTTAAATCTCTTGGAGATTTCCCTCAACATATCTACCTGACAAACCAATGGTTGCAAAGCCCTAAGGTCCAAGCTCAAGTCTTCAAGTCAGATCAACTTGAAGTCAGTGTTCAGGTTGTTTCACAGGGAACAAGTCCAAGGAGATCAGTAGCAAAGGGATGAAGGGTGCAATATAAATTCAACCCTAAAGGGGTGCAAGAGAAGACAAAGTTAGAAGGGTGGTACTCAAGACTTTCTGCAGCTAGTAGAATGCAGAAAGACAAGTCCTTAGTTGAGTCCAGACTGTCCAAGCATTCTGAAGTCAGATTCTTCAAGGATAGTTGGAGAATTGATTAGAGGAGGCCTGAGACAGAGAAAGGGTTTTTGAATGCTTAGGGAGACTTAGGATTATGTGTAGAAAGAATGGGAAGGAAGAAGATCTCATTCCAAATGTCAAGTATAGCCTTTTATAGTCTGGATAAACCTGAGACCGTGACAGGACTAAAGATAGAGGTGAAGGGATAGTAGAGATAGATTACAGGACAACTAGAGAGCAGGAAAGAAGACAAAATCAAGTAAGGTACTTACCAACAAGCTTGTAGGATGAGAACAATGGACTGGAGGCTTGAACAGATGGCCCTAAGATAAACCTGAACAACTATAGTCCAAATCCAAGTGTGAATGTCCAAACCTGCACGTCAAGTGACGAAGTCCAAGCATCAGATGGTCCAGACATAGCATAGAGTAGTTTGGGTCAGACACCAGGTGAGCTGGATGGAAGGATGGAAGAGTTGAATGTGAAGGAGGCAGTGAGTGAATCATGGACAGTGGTGAAAGGATGATGAAATCCTTGTAGAGAATATGCATTCCCTACATTGGTCAAATCATTGTCCCCTCCAAGGGCATAGAGGAGCTAGCAAATCTATGTGCCAGTGGATGGGAAGATACATTGAGCATGAGGTCTCACCCTCCAAAGCTCAGGCCATGTATGTTTTGTGTGCTTGGCAATCACAGGTGGCAATTTTGCCACAGTAGTATGTGTCAATGCCCATCAAACTCCTGGTCCTGAGAGTACAACTCACTTCCCAGATACTGCCCCAAGTGCATCATGAAAAGCCCAGGTCACCATTGCAAATGCACACAAATATGGATCTGTGACATCTGTGCTGAAGCTCCTGATGGCAAAAACTCATATGTTACATCTTGTTACAGTGCCCTCACAAAGATGCTATATTCCACGGACTTAGCCATTTCTTTTCTCTTTCCTATCTTATCTAATCTCTTCAGATCTTATCTTATGATCATATCTGATCAAAGACATGTGGTGTTCCAGTTCATTGCCACAGTCACAACCTCACTTCCACCCTATTCTCATATGGACTAATTATCTTCTCACACTGTCACACAGCATGTTTCACCTTGACAGGCTTCTTTTCATTTACGCCTTACACCCTGTTTCACATTCCTGTGCTGCCACCCCCTGTTTCACCAGGCTATGTGCACAGCTTCCTATTTCATATTCCTTATCACCCAATCATAAAATCCCCATATATTGTACTATGTACCTTTACCTCTTATAGTCTAAGTAGGGACAAACATGTACAAATAGATGTAGGACTATATAAACCCAAGGAACTAACTGGGACGCTCCCCAGTTTAGTTCACTTGGAAATTTCCTCTTCAACTGCTCTCTGCTCCTGCTGTAGTGATCTCTCACTTTCAGCACTTACTTCTATCTTACCTCTCTGGTTCTTGTGTAGACCTGATTCAGCCTTTGGTTGTTTTGAGTTGTTTCACATCTTGTCCAAGCTGCCAATGCCTCTTTTGCCAAATGAGTCATGGGTGCAACTACTGTCAGATTTGTCAAGTTTGCAGTAAGCCAGAACTTTGCACAGACTGCGAAGAAGAACAAAAGATGATGTATCTGGGGTAACTATCATGAGACACTGTGGCATATGTGAAGGACCAATCTGTAGAGCATGTGCTCTCCACCACAAGAGATGCACCTTCTGCAATCATCCAATGTGCTGCAATTGCACAACAAAGTACTGTCTGTCCTATAGCAAAGAAGTATGTCATGGGTGTAACAGTCAATGTGATAATAATATTAGACTGCATTGATCTCCACCTTCAGGCAACAATGAAGAAAGTAGCAATATGGTGTCTGGTCACTATGGGCTTTATTGATGATATTTGCCCCATAGTCTGAGCATTGGGTTACTAGGAATGACAATGATGGGTACAACCATAATGCTCTTGAGAATGAGATATTTGGTTCTCCAAGCTCATGATTGATCCCAGGTGGGCATTTTCATTCACACTACAACAAACACACAAGTTAATGGTAGCCTATTACCCTTGGGTCATCTGGTTCACATATATCACATGTATCCCTATCTCTCCATCTGGCAAGTTTTGTCATTGATATTGCCAAAAAAGCGAAAATGTATGTTAGATTCAGCATACTACTATAGAGATTCCTTGTATACAGTGATGTAAGTAGCCCATATTTTCGCATTTTTGATACCCTACATCAGTAAAACATACAGAAAACATCTGACATGTGCTAGGGTGCATTTTATGAGTCCCTTTTCATGTTCAGAAGACTTCTGGGCATGCAATTAATGCCCCAATGTCTTAATTTTAGCATTTTTCTTTTGGAGATTTATAGGTGATTTCTTCAGGAACAGAAGTACCACTGGGATTAAACATACATGAATGCCACAGATGTCTTATAGTATATCATATACATCTTTCCTACAATTCAAAATACTCCCATATGTGTTGTAGAAGCCACAATCCTGTGTTTTTGATATGTTTTCCAAAGTCTCCTAAGTTCTCAATTCATTTCCCACACTTTTGGTATGTTCAAATCACTCCACAAGCTCCAGAACTTTCTGGAAGGACTCAAGGAGATAGAGAGTGGTAGATTAGGATTTATCCTAGAGGTATAGATATTTTCTCTTAACATCTATAAGGTATATCATGTTATATACCCCTATCATCTAAAAAGTGAGAAAAGTGTCCAGGAACTGTTCAGAGGGTCTTGGGAGGAAGGTCTAGTTGTAGAATAAAAGTCAATATATGTGTGATAGATACACATACCTAATATTTCTACCAAAGCCATCACCAGGGGTTCCCAGAGCCAAAATGAGATCAGGGGGAGAAGATGTCATAGCATTCCCAGATTTGATTCTACTCACTTGGGCTTTGGATATGTTTTAGATATGTATGAAGGGTGTTTGGGCATGTACTTTTCTAGTCCAGATCTAAAATGTACAAAAAATGCGAATATGTTTTTTGTTTTATCCTCTATATTAATGTCAGGCTTTTGGGGCCACTTCCAGGACTTCATTTAAGAAGTAGGGGCAGTCTATTAGAGTGCATACACTATGTACATACAGTCAGACCATGTATACAATCAAGGGAGCCACCTGCAATGAGAGAAAAAACATATACTCTAGGAGGCTTCCATAATGGGAGTGGATAGTAGAGACTTCTTTTGGTGATGCCCCTGGTGAAATGTTCGCTTCATTTGAGCTTATGTAATCACCTTCGCCCAGTTCCCGTTACACTGGTATGATGCATCACTCATTTACTGTCGTCATTATGCATCACATTTTGACGACAATTGGCGTCGTTTTATGCGTCATTTTGACAGTATAGCCTGGGTTGCAAATGTACAAGATATCTACTGTCTTGGGTCTAATCCCGATGCATATAAACTCTATCACACATCTTTTCAAAGAATCTAGAACGAGAACTTGGTTTGCCTTTACCTGATGCAGACCTCGTAAGGCTCCGTTCATGATTTGCTCTTGCTCTAATCCATCAAGTTGTTAGGTCCGAGAGACGGCCTGATGAGGTTCTTCAACGATGTATGCGCACAGTGCACACGCGTCTGAGCAAAAACTACCAGGACATAGTATTGCCATAGGCTCAGTTGGGTCTACCCAGGGATCATCGAAGAAATCGAAGGCGATAAGTACATTTCTAGCAAAGCAAAGTATAGTATACAGAGTACACAAAGCGAAAATGAATGCAGGCCACACAACACGAACGAACAAAACGACGAACAAAACATTACACACCAACATGGATGAAAGGAACCCACGAAAAGAAAGATGCCCCGGAATCACGAAGATTCTGGACGGCATTGTGCAATGCTTCCGCCGCCTCCATGCTGTCCGGCACCTTGCCATCCCGGAAGAGATGTCCATATACGTCCTTTGCCACTCTCGGCGCATCAGGGTCCATGATGGCCCACATCGTTGCAATCACGCCGCTGTATCCGGCGAGAAGCATCCCCGCTGCGAGATGTACGGATTCTTCAGACAGACTTTCGT